>CAJNOQ010002282.1:0-25215 GCA_905250885.1 Didymodactylos carnosus | reverse complement strand
CGATGCAAGGTCATACAGAGTTGTGCGAAGTCTTATTTTGATCAGAAACGTTTGCTCTACAAAGCTGTGTTTTCAGAAAAATTTTAATTGCATAAGTATCCAGGAAAAAACCATTATTTGAAGACCCGTTTTTTCGAGGCTCTTAGGAAACTTGCTCAAAACCCCGGAAAAACCACTTTTGTAACCAAAAGCAGTACAGATTCTGGAAGTAGACACTTCAGGCAATCTTTTCATGTGCGTATCTCAAAATCGATCTTTTGACCGAAAATCACCATTTCTGAGGGGGGGAGGCCCTTAAATTAAAATTCAGCGTGTTTAGATTAAACAAAGAAGTATTTGTATGTGAGGGAAGAGCTTTTAAACTAAATTCACGCGCTTAAAATGTTCTTAAAATTGCTTTTATTTACCATACAGAAAAAAATGCAACTTACCTGAGTTTTTGTTTCTGCTTGAAGGGTCGAAGGCGCGCATCTTTGCAGAATAGAGGCGTTGATCCTCGTCGGCGCGTGAAGGCTACCCTGATAGACAAGTTTGTTGTTGTTTTTTTCAAAATAACTATCTCTTGAATAAAAAAAGTAACGGAAAGTGTTCCAAGAATGCTTGCCAAAGAAACGGCATAAAAAGAATGTTAAAAAAACCTTGTATGATAGAAAATCCTTTTTGTAGAATCTTTTCTGAGCATCCAAAAATCTAACCAGCAACTATGAAGTGGTAGGCCGGCCCTGATGAAGAGGAGGGTTCTGCCAATGGACTTGATAGTTACTGCAGATATTCAAATGACTCAAACAAAGGATGTATTGAACTGAGATTTTTGAAAGGCTGCATTCTTGGAAATAGTTCTTTTATAGTGTTAGAGCGAAAAAGAAAACGGAAATAAATAGTTTTGGAGAGTAGAAAAGTATTGTGAAAAAAGAAACATGCGAGAAAACACTGAGAGGTATGGACTGTGGTTTCAAGTACTCCGTAAAATGTAGTAGTATTCATCCCCTATTTTGTTGTCGGGAAGGAGGTCGCTTAGCTGGCGACTGAATCTGTTCTGAAGCAGAACGTTTGACTCCTGAAGTTGGAGGTCGAGGTTTTGTTGAAGAGGAAGATGTCTGAATTTGCTCACTTAGAACCTTTTTGCTTTTTTCACGTAGTTTTTTACGAATAGAAAGTTTTTCTTCCACCAAATCCTCTTTGAATGCTTCTTATCTATGTCAATATCATTAAGCGGCTGAATTTTTTGACGCTTTGCCTTTTCGCGGGAGAACAATTGGCGAATTTGGTTGACTGTAAGCCACCCTTGTGTGGTGAAAGTATAGTGCCCTTCCTCTTGACGTTCATGGATTTCATCCACAACTTCTTGGGGCTTCCAGCGAACTCCTCGCCTTATCCCATCATCAAACTTCAGTGTAAGAAAATAAATCATTTTGTCGCCCATTCGGGTTACTTTTCTTTGCTTTGGATTAGCCCATCCAATTGACAGAGAGGCACCCTTTTCGGTAATTTTAGCTGCGCAAGCAGAAAGTTCTAGGTTGAGAGAAACAATCTGCCTGTCACCTATCTGCTCAAGTTTCGATTTATATAACTGAATGGCAGTGTCAGCGAGAGTTTGAACGTTCTGACACGCAAACCTCACCGCAAGCCATGTAGGCTAGCAAGTTTCCTTATCAAAAAGAACTGTCTCATACAGCCCTCTTTCCAACAATCGAAAACGCTGTCTGATCGAATTTTTTGAGAAAGGAGGACAGGTGAAGTGGTGGTGGCTGCGGAGCTACTAGTCGGAATTTCATTGCCAGCTACTGATTTCCGATTCTGTGACCATTCATGGGGAAAGATGCTAGAATTAGTCACTCGAAAGGGATTTTTCTCCAAATTTGAGGTTCTTCCACTTTATTAATCTGCCTGAGCCTACCTTCCACGATCTGTGAACAACTACTCTCTCTTTGGTGAATTGAAAGTTGCTGAAAAACGTGATTAGGGGGAACTGAAATTTCACTTGAGTTTTATTCTCTTTGAGAACTTCTGCTCGGACAGCTTTTACCCCTGAAACTCCCCCATTAGATTGAGCAGCATTGACAAATTGGGTGGCAGTTTCTACATCATTTTTCTCGTTCAGATGTCGGCGAACATTTCCGTTTACTACAGAACACCTATCACAAACGCTCTTTCCACCCTGAGGGTCGCAAAAATCGTAAATATATCGCGTCGAAGATGACCTTTGTTATATGAACGGAAGGGTTGATGAAGAATATATTGGTAAACTAAGCTTATATCTAGAGATGATATATTTACGTCGCATATATTATTTATTTATTTTAATCTAGGTGCACTAAAATAAAATAAAACACATACTCGAATTTTCTTCAACTCTTTCATCGTTCTAGTTTAGTCGAGTGAGAGAGAAATAGACAAAGAAAACATTAAAGTAGAGGTATAAATATATTTCAAGAATAAGAATGGCACATTACAGTTTTAACATCTACTGTACACATTACATTTTAAACGAGAATTGCTTTTGTATATACACATTTTGTTGTATTAATTTTATACGAATTTTATTTTATTTTGTTTTATGTTACACTGAAGAAGATTGCACATTGTAATCGAAAACGTCTAACTGTTTATTGTAAATAATAAATTTTACGAAGACAAAGTATATCTTATAGGAAAAAACGAAAAATATAAATGAACTAACTTTGCAAGGGAATCAAAAGCTTCTGAAGCATCTAATGCAAAATAGTTGAGATCCTGAAGACTTTTTCTCTGCGATGCCTTACACATCTCAAGTATTTTATAGAGACTTCTGTCACCGAGAGAAGAAAAGCCCGGCTCATTTTCGAGAATATAAGATTTGTATTGTTGAATAATACGCGTGGCACTCATATTTCGAATAGTATTAGGCACAAAAATATGGGATCCATCAGTGAGTTTCAACTTCTGTTCCCCAAAAGGCATGTCCGTGCACACATGTTCACTTGTGACAAAATCTAGGAAACTTTCCAGCTGTGCCTCTGAAAATCTCTGTGTGTGCACAGGTTCGAGTTCTAAAGTCACCCCGACTCCCACTGTGGCTGCATGTATTCGCGCTGCTGTAAATCTGTACAGGGTTAAGCCAGGAATAAAAGATTGAATGAGAGAATAGCTCAGTTTTGGCACGACTACCGATAAAATCTCTCTTCTCATTGTCCAGTGATCAGCGTTTGTGTATACATCTCTTATCCCTTTCCAATAAAAACTGATTTATACGAATTTTATTTTATTTTGTTTTATGTTACACTGAAGAAGATTGCACATTGTAATCGAAAACGTCTAACTGTTTATTGTAAATAATAAATTTTACGAAGACAAAGTATATCTTATAGGAAAAAACGAAAAATATAAATGAACTAACTTTGCAAGGGAATCAAAAGCTTCTGAAGCATCTAATGCAAAATAGTTGAGATCCTGAAGACTTTTTCTCTGCGATGCCTTACACATCTCAAGTATTTTATAGAGACTTCTGTCACCGAGAGAAGAAAAGCCCGGCTCATTTTCGAGAATATAAGATTTGTATTGTTGAATAATACGCGTGGCACTCATATTTCGAATAGTATTAGGCACAAAAATATGGGATCCATCAGTGAGTTTCAACTTCTGTTCCCCAAAAGGCATGTCCGTGCACACATGTTCACTTGTGACAAAATCTAGGAAACTTTCCAGCTGTGCCTCTGAAAATCTCTGTGTGTGCACAGGTTCGAGTTCTAAAGTCACCCCGACTCCCACTGTGGCTGCATGTATTCGCGCTGCTGTAAATCTGTACAGGGTTAAGCCAGGAATAAAAGATTGAATGAGAGAATAGCTCAGTTTTGGCACGACTACCGATAAAATCTCTCTTCTCATTGTCCAGTGATCAGCGTTTGTGTATACATCTCTTATCCCTTTCCAATAAAAACTGACGTTTTAATCCATTTTTTTTACAAACGCTATGAAAAGTCATGTTGAGTTTCGCGTTCCAAAACGTTTTCTTTTTAGATGTGTGGAAACTAGAACAACAGCTATGGCGTTGCGTCGCGTTTGTGAAAAAAACGGAGTAAAATGCCAGTTTTTATTTTTGCATTTCAACGCATTTGTAAAAGAAACTCAGTTTTCCTCGGTTTTTTTCACGAACGCATCGAAATGCCATGTTTAATTTCGCATTCCAAAACGTTTTTTTTTAAACGTATCGAAACTAGAAAAGAGATATGGTGTCTCTTTTCGTTTTCCCTTGAAACGCGTAGGAAAGCGTTCTCTCATCTTATGGTTTCTGTGCGTTGAGAAAACAAACGGAAAGCAAAGCATTTTTCTAGTTTCTCGTTTCAACACTTCTAGGAAAAACCGGATAAAAACACGTTTTTTTTATTTTCTCGTTTTGGTGAGACAAGTCATGTAGAAAATTTGGCAATGGGTGGTTGATGAAGACATAGAAATATTAGATATCTGAAATAACTATCTGAAGTGTTCACTTCGTAATTATTAAAGCTACAGAAAATGAAGATTAGTGCATGATGACATTTTTCCAAAGTCTTTTTACACAGCATACGTTGATTGATTAACGAACTATCTCTCTCTATTATTTGTAGCAGAAAAAATATAAATAAGAAAAATCTAATGAGACAGATAATCAACTTGTTATAATGTCAAGTTTTACTTCACAGGAAGAAAATTTGTTTAATTAAAATACGCATGATAACACTATGCTTTGCAAAATATATAGTCCAACTTTGAAAAAATGTCATTATACACTAATCTTCATTTTCTCTAGCTTTAATAATTACGAAGTGAACACTTCGGATAGTTATTTCAGACCTCTAATATTTCCATGTCTTCATCAACTAGTACACTTGCTGCAATGGCATCTGCACAAACATATTTATTTCAATTTGGTGGTCCAATTTTGATTCTCATTGGTACTGTAGGGTCCATATTAAATCTAATTATATTTAACCAAAAGAATCTAAGAAAAAATCCATGTTCAATCTATTTTATTGTATACAATCTTGCTAATTTTGTGTATATTTATTGTTTATTATTTTCTTTAACATTAGCAGTTGGATATAACATTGATCCTAGTGCACACAATCTGGTTATTTGTCGTGTACGCCTTTATATAAACGTTTTATTCAATGTATTAAGTCCATACTATTTAATTTTGGCTTCGATTGATCGAATTTTGGTGACTTCACGAAATGCTCTTACACGACAGCGAAGCACTCGTCGTCTAGCCTTTATATGTGTTACAGGTGGAACATTATTTTGGGCATTATTTCACAGTCATGCATTGATTCTCGCGAATATTACACAACTTGGCCCTATATCTTTTTGTTATTTTCAACAAGGTGTTGAACTCACTTTCGCAGGTTACTATTCGATTATCAAAGAGCTTTTAGCACTATCATTAATGATAATATTTGGATTATGGGCCATCACGAATATACGAAGTACACACCGCGTTACGGCTGCTACTACTTTATCTGTAAGCAAGACTCTCGCAGAAGGTGGTGCACATTCTACTTCTTCATCTTCAAAAAATCGACAATTGGCTTTAATGTTAGTTATGGATATCATTATTTATACTCCATTTAGTTTTACACTTGCAATATTTCTCATGTATCAACAAATTACACAAATTTATATCAAAACTATTGAGCAAGTACTAATGCAAACGATTCTTACAAATCTATTTCTGTTCATTGCTGGTGTTCCATTCTGTACTAGCTTTTATGCAAATTTAATTATTTCGAAATCATTTCGAAACGAAGTGAAGAAATTATTTTCATGCCGATCACTTTTCTGTATGCACTGAACTTCAATTATTTATATTAAACTAACAATTGTATGTTGTAATAATGTATCTTCTTTGCTTATGTGTATTGCTCATAGTTAGAAATACATCCTAACAATATATAATTAATTATTTACTACTGGTATTTCATATTGAATGGAATTGAAATCTTCAATCTTGATAATAAAGCAGTTAATCAGACTGTCTTATCTACCTATCATTCTTTCTCTCTCTTCATAGACATTTCTTTCGTTAGAAGGACATTCTGTTTACATTAATTTGTAAGATTAAAGTTTGCCTTTTTCTGTCATATAAACACATGAGACAAAAAGATGAATCGATTCACCTTTTCAAGATTAAAAACATATGTCTAATTTAATTGTTTTTATCTGTGTAGTTATTTACACAATTCTATCTTGCAACGTTGAAAAAATGTGTAGATATTACTTTCTAGGTTAGCCAGCAAGTCTATGGTATAGCACAAGTCATTTTTATTAGCCCACATTAAGAAAATAACGGCGTTCAATGAAAATAATAACAGCTTTCTTTGAAAAACTAGAAGTGATTCTTTACTGTCAGGTAAACGTAACAAGCAAAAGGGAAATGAGAACAACTCGATTGTAGATACTTGATAAAACTTGTCAGCGAAGCCCGTTCGGGGCTAAAATGTGGTGCTCAAATATCTTCGCCGGAAATATACTAAATGACCTTTAACGTAAAATTATTGCTGAAAATATCAACTATCATTATGAATTTGATGAAGCGGCTTTTCTCATTATAAAACAATACTTGACATTATATTTCATAGAGTTTGTTTCGTCACTTATTAGATTTTTTTGTCATATTTTTCATATTACAATGCATAGAAAAAACAGTTCGTTCAATAAACATTCATTTTCAACCCTCGACTTAAATTGGTTTTTAATGATCTGATCAGCCATACGATATCTCATGTCTTCATCAACCGATATACTTACTGCAATTACAATGCATAGAAAAAACAGTTCGTTCAATAAACATTCATTTTCAACCCTCGACTTAAATTGGTTTTTAATGATCTGATCAGCCATACGATATCTCATGTCTTCATCAACCGATATACTTACTGCAATTACAATGCATAGAAAAAACAGTTCGTTCAATAAACATTCATTTTCAACCCTCGACTTAAATTGGTTTTTAATGATCTGATCAGCCATACGATATCTCATGTCTTCATCAACCGATATACTTACTGCAATTACAATGCATAGAAAAAACAGTTCGTTCAATAAACATTCATTTTCAACCCTCGACTTAAATTGGTTTTTAATGATCTGATCAGCCATACGATATCTCATGTCTTCATCAACCGATATACTTACTGCAATGGCATCTATACAAACATATTTATATCAATTTGGTTATCCACTGGTGCTTATCGGCGCCGTCGGTTGTATTGGATTTAATGGTATTTAACCAATAGAATCTACGAAAAAATCCATGCTCAATCTGTTTTATTACCTACAATCTTGCTTACTTTGCATACATTTGCTTTTCATTATTACCTATAATACTGAGTCTAGGATATAACATTGATGTGAGTACATGCAAACTAGTTTTGTGTCGTGTGCGTCTCTACACAACTATTGTTTCGAATGTTGTAAGTCCATTTTATTTTATTTTGGCTTCGATTGATCGCATTTTATTTACTTCACGAAACACTCTTACACGATTGGGAACAAACAGTGTATCCCACCTGGACACATGGTTTTAAATTAGCGTGGATTAGCGACATATTCATATTCGAGGAGGAAAAACACCTAACTACTACTTTTTTCGGCAGGGAGACATACAGAGTCCGAAACGAAAAATGTCAGAAATTAGATTTCACATCTTTTATCTGCTGGTACAAAACTCGTCAATTAGCAAGTAAAACGCTAATTTTTGATAATCAGCATTTCTCGCCATGAAGTTTGGCTCCGTAACCAAAAGTATCAGAGATTAAATTTCCTATATTTTATCTGCTGACATCAACTCCGTTTGTGGTATGGTGCAATGGCTGACTGCTGAATATGCTTTATTCCCTTGACTGAGAGTTAGTGTCATATAAACGAAATGCCCGTCCGCCCGTCTAACCGTCCGCAGTACATTACCTAATTACTACTTTTTCCGGCAGGGCGACATCCTGGATGTGCGAGTCCGAAATAAAAAATGTCAGGAATTAGATTTCACACATTTTACCTCACAGCACAAAACTCGTCAATTAGCGAGAAAAACGCTAATTTTTGATAATTAGCATTTCTCGCCATGAAGCAAGCATCTGATAAAAACAACTAAACTTCATGTCAGCAGTTAAAATATGTGAAATTTACTTTCGGATACTTTTGGTTGTGGAGCCAAACCTGTCAGATGCTTGCTTCATGGCTGGAAATGATAATTTTGAAAAATTAGCGTTTTTCTCGCGAATTAAGGAGTTTTGTGCCAGCAGATAAATTGTGTGAAATCTAATTTCTGACATTTTTCATTTCGGACTCGCACATCTAGCATGGCTCCCTGCCGAAAAAAGTACTAATTAGCTGTTTTTCCTCCTCGAATATGAACATAACGCTAATCCACGCTAATTTAAAAGCAAGTGTCACTACTCTAGTGCGGACGGGTGGACGGACGGACATTTCGTTTATATGATCTTGGCTTCCAGTCAAGGGAATAAAGCATATTCAGCAGTTAGCCATTGCACCTTACAACGTCCGAAGTTGATGTCAGCAGCCAAAATATGTGAAATTTAATTTCTGACACTTTTGGTTGCGGAGCCAAACTTGTCAAATGCTTGCTTCATGGCGGGAAATGCTAATTATCGAAAATTAGCGTTTTTCTCGCTAATTAACGAGTTGTGTGCCGGCAGATATTACTAGCAACGGATTTTCAACAGGTATATTCTCATTTTTTATTGTTTACCGTTTTTTCGGTTATTGGCAACGAAATCTTTCTTCTCTTTCCATTTGAGACTGCGAGAGCAAATATTTACGAGGTATTCGTCTGATATCAGGATTTTTTGCTGATCTTCCCAATACACGATTATTTGAAAATCCAGATGCATTCGTTGATAGAATGATTCCAACATGAACATGGTTTTTTTTACGGAATCGACAACTGCTGTTGTTCATACAAGATCCAATTCATGTAACTACAAAATGGCGAAACAGAATGTTATCTAAAACAGCACAAATGATAATGGGTCAACAAACAGTCAGTTTACAATATTTAGCCGATGTTATTGATGATGAGAAGTTATCGAAGATTGATCATGAATTAATAATAAGCGATTTAAATCCTAGAGATCGTCAAAATTTTCATTCATGTTTAAAAATAACATCTGAAGATGTATCACAAATTTTACGTGATAATTCTGATACACAAGCAATTTATGTGTATCTTCAATTATTAAAATATATTGTTGTTGCTTATGTTTATAAGTCTACACCTATCAATGATCGTTTATACTATTCGTGGTTGGTTGTTTTCGTTTCGGTCAATGTGGATAAAATGCAAATCATGTATTAATAAAGCAACATCAACATCAGATAAAAAAAGGATAAATATTTTGTTACCATGCCGGCATATTGATCTGTAGAAATTAATGCACATAATATATTATATTTAATTCTATTGGTTCAACAACAACAATTACCAAAACATGCATTAAATGTTTTTCTGTTTAATTCTCAAGCGTGTGAATCAATTTTTAGAAATGCACATGCATTAAGCGGTTGCTGTTCAACAAGAGTAAACTTCACAATCGATGATTTTCTTCTGCGAGCTGAAAAAATTGCGATATTACATCAAATTGAATGTATCGAACAATCGAACGATCAAGAGAATCATTTAATATTTCCTGTCCATCATAAGCATAAAAAAGATAATTTATTACCACTTCAAAATTTAATCAATATTGATGATTTGGACGTCGAAGAAATTATTTCAAAGGCATATAAACAAGCAAAAAAATATATTGATCCCTTAAAAATGTCAACATTGTTGAGGCAAAATCATGCATATGAGCTAAATGATTTAAGTACAAATGTTAATAACTATTTGAAAACAACAAGTAAAATGAATGATCGTTTCGGATTCGATTTTCATTCCGATGTGGATGAAAACACATCAACTGAGGAAGATGACAACGATGATGATGATCAAGACCATAATTGTGATTCCGAGATAGCAGACGATGACGATGATGATAATGAGAATAATACAATTGCAATGGAAAAAATAGTATTTAATGGAATAAGAATTAGAAATTCAATTGATACAAATTTTTAAAGAATCCTATTTTCAAGTTAACCTAAACAATACTGTAAAATATATTCGTAAACAGACTGCTTGTTGGATGTTAACAGAGAAACAAAATCGTTTATCAAGTGATAGATTATCAAGAGTGATGGATCTGAGTAAAAAAGAAGGAATGAAATAAATTAGTATTTCTAGAACTAATGTTTTCAGTCATTTGTAAAGAGTGTTAATTGACCCTCGCATAGCCACAGAATCGAGGTTAAAAACGACTGTAAACAACAACAAAAAATTCATTTTCTACTCACGAATGATCCAAATTAACAAACGACTTACTACTTGATGCAAAAATACTGAGAAAAAACGGTTCTTTTGAAGAAGTAAGAGGCATTTCATGAGACTCCACTTGACTCCAGCTGACTCCACACTACTGGAGTCCACTATTTCCCCCTTGCATTGGAAAGAGCATCAATCGACAGACAATGGAATTCTGCATCGAATAGACCATCATTTTAGAGAGTTTTATTAGGTGACATTAGTAAACAGGAGAGCAAAACTACTCTAAAACCGTTGCTTACTGACGGATAAATAACTAGATTTTGAGCTTTTTTAAGATTTCTTCAAGCACAACACATGATGAATAGGACTTTATTAGACAAACCATGAAATTCTGCATCGAATAGACTGTTTTATAGATTTTTACTATGCGACATTATTAAAGCCTTTGCTCGGTGAGGGATAAATAACAAGATTCGGACCTTTTTCCAGATTTCTTCAAACATAATACATATTGAAAAGAGCTTCATTCGACAAACTATGAAATACTGCATCGAGTATTGTACTTTAGAAAACGCCCACAAAACAGGTGATCAGAACTACCTTATAAACCGACTACACATGCACCGACTACACTACAAGTGTGATTTATTGAACATTGTCGTCGGTTGCAAGTTAATTTTAGCATGCAGTATACAGTAGATTGTAGTATATTAATACAATTTGAAATGTTTCAACATCTTTCACTATCAGAATAAGTTTGGGATGAAGCTAATATAATTATCCAGTCTAAAATGAACTCAATCTTAGACAGATGAGTATCGTCGCTTTTCTTTAGCAGATAGAATCTCCGGATTATGTTTGCATGACACTGATGACACTTGGCAGGATAAATTTCTGCTTCACTAATTAGTATTAGTCTAAGATACGTTTACGGGCTAGTAGAGAATTAAATTCGGAACAAGAAAGGTTCCAAGTTAACTCCCAATGCAATCAGTCAAGTGAACTATACACCAGTCTTATTTGCACTTGAATTTTGTATACTATACAAAAACTGTTTTTCTTCCCTATACAGCGACCAACCTGAAGTTCTAACAACTTTCTCGAAAATACCTTTATTTTGATTCATCCAGTCTTACTTAACTTAAATAAATAACATTTTCTAGCACAAAACAAAAGTCAAATTCTTAGACACAAAACATTTCAAAAATATAGGTACAATTTTTTCTCGTACTATAAAACTTTAAAAGACAGTGGAAGACATTTAAACTTGATGACCCTGGTTAAACGTGTTTAATATCTCCATACAAATAACCTGACTATGACTCTTTATCGACAGTTTCCAAACCGGCTGACAGCGAAGATTCGAACGATATCATTGATCTAATCAAATCAATTAATTTTGGCTTTACAGCGTTTCTATCTGCAAAATTTTCATAACTTTCAATTAATTTTTTAAGTAAGTCTTTTGAAACAGCCTTATCGGTTAATTCGTACACCTGGTTAGTTAAATTTTTTATGGCTTCATCATTTGTTCTCATTTTTTCTTTTATATATGGAATACTTCCGATTGCTTGATATTCTTCGAGAATGGCCAATTTTTTTCTTGAACTTCGCTGATTGATCCAAGACGTCGATATTCATTTAACATTTGTATTCTTTGATAATCGAGATCTGAAATATACAGCAGAGTAAATGATAAATACACAGTCAGATCTTACACTTTCCAATGAGTTTTTCTTCAAAAATTCATTGCATTACCGAACTATAATTTTCCTGATCTAGTTTCACTCGACAATAGACGACTAGAAAGTCAAGCAAACCTGTAGGTCTAAAGAACGACTACAAGAGAATTTGCTTTTGTGCGGCTGAACCAAACAACTATATGAAGCTAATCAAATCCGTTCTTGAGCCACCACGACTGAAACCTTCTTAAACAGATAAGGGAAGCGATCACATTTCATTTTCTGTATTTTTATATCTTATCTCAAGACAACCACAGAGAAAACTCCTTTTTGTTTTTGTGAGAAACATAAGAGATAAGTAGAAGTTTGGCAGCTCCACTGAAGGCGAGAAGAGGACGTTTCTGCCCAAATATAGATCATAAGTCAAAACCTTCCAACTTTTTTCTTCTAATCACTTGTTTCAATCATTCAGCTCAAATTAGTGAAGTCTTTTAGTTTCTCGTACTTAGACCTGATTGAACATTACGAATGTTGAAGTTTGATGAATTACTAGTGATATTGACATTCTGAAAAGAGAGAATATAGAAGAATGATAGCAGAAACTATTCAGGAACTTTTTAGACGCTTAATATGCTGGCGGTGGTGAATTAATTCGTCGTTTCTGTTATTCTGTCTCTATTTATAGATTAAAAAAGTTGTAGATAGGTTAAAAAAGTTCATTTCTCAACAGCCGACGTCATCTGAAAATAATGAATACATCAGACTCGTTCTCGGACGGTAATATGAGGCGCTTAATTAGTATATGTGCCATTGATTTGAATCTATTACCGTCTTTCTGTAATGCTTCAGAATTTAGATTGTCCATAATAAAGATGAAGAAAAAGAGTTCTTGAAGAGAATGCTTGCTTAAGAGTTTCCTTCAGCCGAATTTTGTAGAAACGGAAAGTATGCAATATGTTTGGATTTTATCTAACTATATTACCTAGTTTATTAATAGAACATTCCAAGGTCTGATCGACTGGCACCCTTGTAAACGGTCTCCTGGTTCTTTGGACGGTAAACACTTTCGATAAATAATCATATAAATGAAGTGGCATGATTGATAGGTCTGACAAGTTTCTGGCACCAAGTTTCGCATAGCGCAATCTATTGTGTGTAAAAAATAAAGGAACCATTCTACTCCAGGCGGCATTTTTCGCACTGGAATTTTGAGAACGAACTGCAGCTAATAATTCAATGGCAAATTCTAGCAGATTTTTTAAAATATAGAACCAGAACTTAAAATTATTATTGGACGATGATTTTGCTGTACAAAAGTCTTCAAATTTTTCATGTAAATTAGACGTTGATATAACTGTTTGCAAATCATTGAACCGTTTTTTTTTTCAGTTGATCTTTGGTAAAGTAAGTGGGTAATTCTTTTATCAAAAGGGTTAAATCTTGAGTGACAGATGTGGATGATGACGTTATAAATGTTTTAACACATAACATGCTCGGTGCAGTGTATAATAATTTAATGGTACGTAACGACTTATTAAAATTTGAGACTTCCATAACAGATCTCAGCGTCGCTGCTTGATATAAGTGCCTAATTAGTTCGTGCACTCCAGAACCAGCAAGCACCTTCCATATCATAATCATCCAGTTTTTAAGTGCATGAAAATCTCCGGCCATAAGATAGATATGCTCAAACTCTTTAAAGTGTAATCTTTAACTTTTGTTACTAAATGGTACATTCCTTCATCCATGAACATCTCTATATCGTTCTAAAATAATAACACAAGAGAGATAGTTTATCGGATGCAGTAAACAAATTCGTGCACGCTTTTAGACCTCTTCCTTGATTATGTATGAGAAATTTTTCTCGCTGACACTGTAAAAAATAATTAAGGTAAAAAGTGGAAAAATGCAGGATCCATAATATTCCGCATCGTGATATTTATTCTGGGCTATTCTACCATATTGTGAGCAAAATTTTAGTAAAGTTCTCATTATATCTCACAGTCGTGCAAAATGCTGTAACAGTTTATAATTTTTCACGAAATTGTGCCATATTATCAGACATAATGGGAATTCTGCTAAAATTTTGCTCAGAATATGGTAGAATATCCCAGAAAAAACATCACGATGCGGAATATTGTGGATTCTGCATTTTTCTGCTGTTTACCACTTTTTATCGTAATTATTTTTTACAGTATGTCTGCTATCTTATACTTCTTTGTTGAGATCTGTCTTTTTGTGTAGATACATGTATTCAAACTTGTTTTCTCGTGGGTAGCTAAGATACAAAATCCACCTGACCAGAAGCTGAAAAAACCTTTTACACCTTTTTTTTGCATAATTCAGCAGTGTGTGAAGATAAAAGTTTTCTCCAGAGAAGTATTGTACATGAAAATTGTGATTTGGTTGTTTTTAAAATAGTGTAGGCCGCTTCATCTGATGTGGACGTTTCATTTATTGGTGAGCACTATGTCACTTCACGATGTTGTTGTTCTTCAAATATTAGGTAGGAACCAAGAAATCTGGAGAGTAGAGGGCACAGTGGGGAATTTTGGCTAGGGCAGGCGGACATATGCTATTAATTTAATAATAACTTTTGATAGAAAAGAGCTAGAGAGCTCTGGTCTTCGCCATTCAAAAGAGGAGACTTGAAAGCACGCTTTCATAACCAACATTGTTTCCAGAAGAGTGGTCTAAAATAAATTTTCTAGGAGATCTTTGGAAAACTAGGCCATCTGTAAAAATTTTCCAATAGAATTATATTACTGTTTTTATGCACTTATAGCCCGAGGTGTTCTTTTCAAAATAGGAGTAAAGTGAGACCTTGATTTCCCGCGGTTCGGACGTTGTATCGAATTTCCTACGAGTCCCAGGACTGGCATCCGGTGGCTATTGGTATCCTTGAAGACGGATGGAATATGGGTAATCGACCATGCTGAGCCTTTTGGCAATGTTTGTTTTTAGAGAAGTTATAGCTGTGTTTCTCCTCAAATACTGAACAAAACATGACGAAATTTTTTCAATGTTTAAACTCGACTTGTTTGTACAATACGTAAATTTTTATCGGAGATGTGCGGTAGAATGCTTGGTTTATGATAAAAATTTCAAAATTTCAATTTCACAAAATCACTCAGTATGAATTTAGTACACTATCTATCAATTTGATTGCTTTTCTCTAACATTATCGAATAAAATAAGCTGAACTAAAAGCAACCTTTTCCGATTTGTAGCGAGACACAGACTATTTAACTTGGTCTTTAAGATAGACTGTTTTTCAAAAGGGGTAGATATTAGCTTCATCCCAAACTTATTCTGATAGTGAAAGATGTTGAAACATTTCAAATTGTATTAATATACTACAATCTACTGTATGATCCAGATATTCGTTTTGATCCAGGCGAACGGTGGAGGAAATGCTTTCGATTTTCGTAGAATTAGTCTGAAAAAAGGACCATTTCCAATTCGGCAACAACCGGCAAAAACCAGCAAAAACTTGTTTAGTGTGTAAAATGCGTTTTTTAAGATTGTTTCGACAAAGTCAATAGAGCATTTTGTGAAGAACTTCATTCTTTATCCACTGACATACTTTCTAAACTTTTTTAAAAAACTAAGTAGGTCGGAATATTGAAAAAAAAAAATTTCTAAATTTTAAATTTAAATTTTCGATCTAAAAATTCGAGTTTCGTTCGTTTTAAAGTTGATATTCGTAAAAACTGTGTCTATTGATGTGCTTTTAAGGCTGATGTGAGAGAAAAAATATCGCTCCATCCACCGCAGCTAAGGGTGACAGTTACGCGTTTCAGCCGAGCTCTGAAGCTAAAAGGCTTTCAAAACTGAGTTGAATACGGCTCTATACAGCATCAAAAGTTCTGCTTAAAGTGCGCGCCGTCCAGACCCTCAAAAGTCACGAATTCTTTCAACTCTGTTATTTCAACTATTCTTTTTCAACTAATATTAAAAATTTGACCACTTACTCAGAATGCATTATAATCATTTCAGAACTTGCGGATGTCTATATCCAAATGATAACAAATCTTCAAAAGTGCGTTGTAAAATCCAACGATTTTCAAAGAGTTTGTGGAAAAACCCTAAGCAAAACTTTTTGTAATATTAATCATACCAAAAGCTGGAAGTTAGCGTGGTCGATTATGCATGTTCTGTCAGATTCTAGGATTATCCTCAAATGATACCCGATCTGGAGCTCAAAAAAGGTTCGATATCGCGCCCAAAATCCTGAAAAAATTGTACCTATATTTTTGAAATGTTTTGTGTCTAAGAATTTGACTTTTGTTTTGTGCTAGAAAATGTTATTTATTTAAGTTAAGTAAGACTGGATGAATCAAAATAAAGGTATTTTCGAGAAAGTTGTTAGAACTTCAGGTTGGTCGCTGTATAGGGAAGAAAAACAGTTTTTGTATAGTATACAAAATTCAAGTGCAAATAAGACTGGTGTATAGTTCACTTGACTGATTGCATTGGGAGTTAACTTGGAACCTTTCTTGTTCCGAATTTAATTCTCTACTAGCCCGTAAACGTATCTTAGACTAATACTAATTAGTGAAGCAGAAATTTATCCTGCCAAGTGTCATCAGTGTCATGCAAACATAATCCGGAGATTCTATCTGCTGAAGAAAAACGACGATACTCATCTGTCTAAGATTGAGTTCATTTTAGACCGGATAATTATGTACGAACTGTTTTTCAAAAGGGGTAGAAAGTCTAACTATTAACCTATTTGTTCTGCAATTCGAGTGTCTGGCTGAAAAAAACACAACATCCTTCTGCATATATCGTCTATTGGAGCAAATTAAATGTTGATGATCAATTCATTGTTTGGGTACCATGACTTTCCGGCTTCCTCTTCGGGTCCTAGTAGCAAATCGTCCATTCGAATTCGTTGTATTTTGCGTGCTTTTCGACGTTTTCTAAATGATGTTCTCTTTTATGTATGGGAAAAGAAAGATAACGCTATAGTAACATCAGTAATTGAAGTATTTTTGTTGAACAGTTATGTACTGAAACCGTCTATACAAATTATGTACAAACGAAATTTTGATACTAGTTTCTATCTTAACACATAAGATAACGTAATATACGTCGCAACTGAAAATGAAGTTATTCTATTAGATACCTCATACATTATTGGTTTGTCGTCTCAAATGTAAGTATATTCGAAGAATGATGAACAGTAGTATTTTTTAAAGAAACAATACGTTTTCATTGACCCGAATAGCGGGTTTCTCACTTTCAGTTTCACGGTTTCCAACACTATAACTGAACTCTAGACGTCAGACGCACCAGTTTTAATTATCGCTCCTTTTGATGTTGTCAATCGTGATATACGTTTTCAAAATCCGCAAATGAATATACATTGGAACGAAATAAAAAAAGGGCAAATTCTACATGTTCATCGAAATATTCATTCATCTTATGGACAAGAAAGATAATACCTGGTTACTCGATATTCTGATACACTAACGCACCTTGAGGATTAGATGGAGATTAGGTGATTCTATTTACCTTGTGAAGATACTAAGTGAACTCATAACGGATATTATTTTTCTTAATCATAAGGTGACTGAACATTTCGACGAAAAAATATCGTCATTTGCTAAATGGTAGTTTAGTTGGACTTTTTCTAGCTGAATACTCTTCGTTCTATGGTGGGAAAAAAAACAGTTATGTTTTCCAAATAAAACAGTGTATAACACAGTGGACACGATTTAGATTATTTTATACACAACTTGTATGAATTTAGCTGTAATTAATTATACATAAGTGTTTATCAATTATTAGAGAAAGCATCACTGTTTAATTGATACAGAACACGGAAAACGGTTGTTGTATGAAGAAAAAATCATTCCGTAGTTTCTTTATCTAATTGTTCATTTCTAAGCATGCATCGCTTTTAACCGATAAATTTCACCGTTTTTCTGCATGAAAAGTGCGCACATTAAAATTTTCAGTTGCAAACAGTGTCGCTCAAAAAACCTTCCTCTTAGATGCTAGATACATTCATTTGCTAAACCCTTTCATGCGATCATTAAATGATCCATCTTAGGGATCACGTCAAAATAAATTCCGACTGGTCGTCATTCCGCCAGTATTCCTCTCGATCGTTATTCCTGGATTACGTTAGCTCGGATGTTTAATCTTTATTGCTCAAAATTTCATTTTAATGATTTCTTATATTGAACATCATTCTTATTCATCACGGTTAACTCAAGACATCAAAGACGCTTGTATGTTTCTTTCTTCTGTTCTTATTTTGTTCTGTCTAATTTACTTTTTTCTGCTCACTCATACTTTATGTGCATAGAACGTCTTTTCTTTTGAAACAAGAAATACGAAAAGAACAAATTTCCATTTTTATCGATGTTCAGTATATTGACTATCGGGGCAAAAAGAGTCAGTGCATGAAAGTTTCTTTGTTTAATTACAGTGTTTCTCATCCATGACGGAGAAAATTTGAGCGAAAGAGGATATATATGTATAATCACCTACTGATTCTGAGGTATATCACCATCCGGTTAATATCGAGTTTTTTTCGTGAAAACGGATGAGAAACACAACAATTACAGAAACTTTCATGCACTGGCTCTTTTTGCCCCCATAGTCAATATATTGAACATCGATAAAAGTGAAAATTTGTTCTTTTCGTATTTCTTGTTTCGAAAGAAAAGATGTTCTATGCAAGTAAAATATGAAGGAGCAGAAAAAAGTAAATTCGCCAAAACATGTTTATATTAGATGGACACCTGTCGGTAGCTAGTAAAATGAACCATATCACAGATTAAAAAGAATTAAAGTTTGTTTAGAGTTAAAGAAAGTGCTTTTCCGTATTCAGCACACTTGATAACCTGGAAAATTTTCTATTTTTGGCGAGAAGTACCGCGAAAAAGTTAAGAAAAATTTTCAAAATTGTATAATTTAACTATGGGGATTTTTCTGCTCAAGTTGTTTGAAAATTTTTCTTAACTTTTTTGCAATACTTCTCGCTAAAAATAGAAAATTTTCCAGGTTATCAAGTTTGCTGAATACGAAAAAGCACTTTTCTTTAACTCTAAACAAACTCTAATTCTTTTTAATCGGTGATATGGTTCATTTTTCTAGCTACCGACAGGTGTTGAAACAGAAGAAAAGTATATATTCTTAAAATACTCATCATATGCTGTTCAAATAAAAAGAAAAGTTTGATTTTCGTTGAAACAAAACCGTTGAAAGCGACTTTATTAAGTAGGACAAAAAGCTAATATTCATAAATTTATTCAAGCGGATACATACCATCACCGCTTGCGTCGCTTCGACAGAAAAGATCAATTTCCCTATACCGAATACTTTAAACACTCTTTGAACATTTGATAAAGAACTTTTTAAAGTTGTCACATCTTGCTCCTTATGTGTCTCTGTGTGACAATACTTTTTTCTCAGTTGGTTTAAAATCTTTAAATTAGTGGTCGTTGGTTTACATGCTGTCAAAAACGATTATTTATTTCCATTGAGAGTTTTAAAGTTAAAATCCCACATAAACTCTATGTATAGAAAATACCTGCTGCTGAGCTTCTATACACTTATGTTTCTATGACTTTTTATTGACTGACAGCTCCGTTTTGTGGAACAGGTATTCAGGTTTTTTTACTCTTCATAAAATGAAGAGAAAATTATACTGATATGATGCTCGTATTGTAATAGACGATTGAAGATTGTGTTGTGAAGATATCGTTGTAAAGTTGTTGAACTGTCATGCGAGCATGCGTAGCTAGCAAGACAGATTTTCAGTTTAGTCCTCCCATTAGGAGGAATAATGCGACTATAATAAACTCATCCGTAAACATATCAGTTTTACATACAATAGCATACAGCTGCAGAATGCAGGATCTCTGAGAATCATTGGCAGTATATTGATCAATTTGCTATTTTTTTCACAAATAAACTTTCACTTTGGAGATACTTTGCTAGATAGACCAACAGGAAGAAAGAAGGACCCGGTTCTATTGTAATTTATAATCGCCCTCACCGCATCAGTATTATATGGCCCGTTTCCGTAAATACGTCGAGCACGAGGGTACGAAAAAGCAGAAAGTCGATTCGGTTAACGATTTTGTCTACTACAAGTTCGAGCATGCTAGAGATTTACTTTGACCCGTTCGCGAAATTGATTTCAGATGATGGGTCTATCCACAAGCGAATCAACGTGATTCAACGAATTTAGTGTGTCCGATACTTGATTACTCAATTTCAAACACAACGATGATATTTGCTTAAGTAAAATTACCAAGGTTAGTTTTGACATTAGTTAATGAGGATAGGAAAACAACAGTCTGATGAGGTTGTTCCATTGAGCCATTTCGATGTCAATATCGTCGACGATGACTCGAGCGTAGACACGAGGAGCAATGACCTTATACTATTTTTAACATGCAATAATTGACATTCCACTCATGCTCACCGGATTACATCTCTTGGTGTCGTTTTGCATATAACTATTTAGAAGTTTTTTACAAAACTGATAATCGACGCATCAGGACCGATAATAAAGATAAGCACAACGAATAAGAACTGATTTTTTTGTTACGTTTTGCGCATGCATGTGATTACTTAATAAAAATTTAATACTTAACGAAGGAGCAGAACATCGGGAGCTGCGAATATTTGATTACTGTAGTGCTTAGATATGAATGTATCTTACGAGGGAACCTCTTGAGGTGATAAAACGCTTCTGGACTCCGACTACTTTTATCTTGTAGATCCTAGTAAGTAGTGAAATATCCTAAGATTGTTCATCCCCTTAGTGCTTTGGAATAGAGTTATGACTATTTCCAATTTTATTTTTGTACAGGCAAAATTTTTAACTTTTTAGAATGTATCATATTTCAAGTTTTGATCAAAAAACACGATTTTGCCCCTGAATCTTTGATTTTTCAGTCAGACAACGTTCAATAGGCATGATATTTTTACTATGGCCACTAGTCATAGTAGCCATGATTTCTCAAAGTTTGAGCTTTGCCGCTCACCGACTACTGGTGGAGATTACGAAAAAAATTATAATTTTCACAAGCGGCCATAAAAGTAGATGCACCACTTGCCAAAGCTAAGGCCTTGCTTCTTCCATAGATTGATGTCCTCAGGTCTTTACTACGTAATTGACAACCGCAAGGCTCCATCACTTTCTTATTAGAAGTTATTGGAACAATGCTGTGTTCATTCTATTTTGAAATAGATAGTAGTTACACAGTGAACGAATATGAACAACTAAAAATCATGACATTAGTATATAATCAATTTTAGAACAAAAGAAAAACGCAAAACTAATGGTGAAACTGATAACTGGTTATTATTCAACAAACTACCACCCACTTCACATATATTGGCCTGAAAAAAAAGAATCATTGTAATGTCGTCAAAGGCTCTTTCAGACCAGTTAAATGGCTCACTAGAATACGTTGAATCACCCGTTAATGGCTATTAACACTACAGATGTGAGATAGACAAGGAGCCAATGATATATCATCAACAACGAAATCATTTCCACCCCCACCAGGAGCATTTGAGATCATAAGCAATATAACCGACGTAGTAGGTGATATAAAGGACATACCGTACTTATCCCACTCAAAAGCAATGGTCTCAGGTATATCGCCAGAGGACACGTTAGCCACCAAAACATTTCCAATGGTTCTAATTTCAAATATGAAATTAGGTTTAATGCCTCCGTATGAGGCTTTATTTACATTGGCTACGTAAGCTGAAAACTCATAAGGACTTCCAACGGATAGGTCATTAATCGTACTTCTGAAAACCTCACCAGGTTGTTCATTAGCATTAACCAAAAACATATAACCATTCGTATCACCAGATGTATGATCCTCTCCCATGTGCCATGTGCCAGTATGGAAAGGAACTTGGTTGACGAAGCTGAACATGCCATCTTCGGTCAGAGGTGAATTTCTTTGTATGTAAGTAGTGCTAAAACCAAAGCTATCTGGGGTTGCATTATTATATAGATCTGCGCCTGAACCAAAAGTTTGCAATAGAACTGGATAACTAATTCCGCCAGTACAAAGGCCTTGAGGCTCTAAACATGCACGAAAAAAGCAAAATATAATAATAGTTTAGGAATGGCTTGCCGTGGAGTCATGCAACTTTTCGAGATGATAGATCTCAAGTTAGGAGAAAATTTGGCGAATGTTATATACACCTTTCAATCTGAATTCTTGATACATTGGATAATTCGAATGATGGCATCGTACTATGTGTATTTCCTTCAATTTCTAACCATCCCACCAAAAACTGCAAGCCAGAAACACTATGACCGAGACGACAGAAGATCATATTTTGATTCCTCGTTATTAAGAAATTCCTTTTTATCTGTTGATGATCTGACACTACTTGAACCACTTTAGAAAAGTTTGTTCTTAGATGTGCTGGAAGATGTGTTCCTTCAAGGTTAGAAAATCAGTTGCTAACAGATGTCATAAGAATTTGTGCCTTAGCCAATTAAAATAACCTCGATTGAAGTGTACGTTTTCCTGATTTATACTAAGCATAGAGTACTTGACTTTGACTTTAAAATAGGCTACTTTTCCAAAAAGATTATTGACTAGTTTTTGAGTCATATGGGTGACAACATGAGTGTGTGACTATAAAAGTATCTTTTACATATCGAAGAGATAATATTCATTTAGATAAATAATTTGTTTTTGACTTTCACTGAACTGGCTATTCCTTGCAACAAGTTATACACAAAATACGCTAAAGAAACGTTACAAAGTAGACGCCGGTTAGTCGAACATTGTTTCTGTAGATTGGTAAAAAACTGCTTTACTTAAACATCTCAACGCCTACGTTTATTTTTGGTGGCTCGAATGTGATTAAATGTCTAACTGATATGTTTGGAGTGGCTACATGCCGTAATGATAGCTAATGTCTCATGATAACTGATGTTCCTCCTGTGTCTGGTTGCATCATCACAATCAAAAATGCGGTGCCTTCGAAATAATTTTTCAAGACGCGAAGACATCTGACTGGTGTCTAGTATCAAAAAACAAGTTAACAGGTGCACCTTAAATAGCTTCATTATGCACTGTGGATACATTTTTCAATCATTACGATGTCTTACTACGGGATTTGCTATCAACAGTATGAGAAGATTCCATACAAAACGAAATTTCTTCATACTTAGACACATTCCAATAGGCGTAAAACGAAGCATTTATTATATGAGAACGTTTTTTTTGAAAATGACTTTAACGATAAGGTTTTCTTTATTTCTAGCACAAAATCGAAGAAAGCATATAGTTACGCGTGGTTTGAAATGGAACTCAGAGGAAACTAGTTGTTTGGGCTGAATCTAGCGGTAAATACGAAATTTGTGGGTTCTCCAAGTCGAGGCGGAAAACGAGAAAAAAAGCTAGTCTTTTCGGAAATATTCAATGATCTTTACGATTTCTTTACTATATGCATCAAAGACTCGGGCAATAATCTAAAGATTCGTTATTTATTGTTACGTTAATTAACTGCAGATGGTGGTATGCGCAGAAATCAAGAAAAAGACACAAAGTGCTGCAAACAAACAACTGCATACCTTGAATCTCACAGTTTCGACCACAGTAGCCGGTGGCCATGCAGTTGCATGTGTAAGCTGCTGGGCCGCTTGGCGTTGCACTAAAATCAGGTGTACAAATACCGCCGTTTTGACATGGATTTGTTGTATTAGCGTCACTGCAAGGATCTTGAAAAGAAAAAGAATCGATGATTGGCATTCACTCGGATCCTTTTGAAATATAATATTGATTTGGTTAAATGGCGTTATAAACAAAATATGTAACAACGGCATAGGATGCGTTAAGTTAAGTTTCCTAGTAGAACAGCATATGAAGCATTTACTGTTTCTGTATTTTCCTCAGTTTATTTCCTCCTTATTCTCCACCATTTCCTCTTACTATCTCATGCTGGAATAACATACAGTCCGAGACTGGGTTAAAAACCGCTTTCTTCTGTGTTGCATCTGACCTCGTCTTTTTCTAGAAACATCAATAGAACTGAACCGAATTTTTCTTCACTATAGATGCAGCAAACATTCGCTTAAACCCATTCAGTGCGTCTTGCTCATGTTGTACTACTGTCTCTCCCAACATTTAAAGCCATTCATCAACTGTCTATGGTTTGCCTGATAATCCACTTACTGACAAATTGATTTCGCAACAAGGTGGTTGCATCATGTAGCAGGGAGCTTCTCTCTACCAACCTTTTAACATCAGTCAATCGACTGGTTTTCTTTTTTCCAGTGATTCTTGTGATTGATGAGTCGTGTTTCGAGCACTGTGCTATTCTACCTGTAGATAGGATGAATTATTATAGGTGCAGTACACAGGATGGTGCATGTTTTTAGTCTCCTCATAAATTAACCGAAACCAGGCATTATACACAAGCTTTGGAAGTATGTAGATGCGATGACGATGCTGCATTCAATTGATCATCTTGTATCGCGAATAGTAACATGTGAAGAGGGTTGTTGTTTTCCAATCTCTCTGCGCGATGCTTTTTATCTATATGCTTACCTGTCGGAGGATCTGTCGTTGCCTCTGTACTCATCGTAGTTGAAGAGGCTAAAACTGAACGTTTTCGTGAATAATAGTTAGAGTAGACTTGTTACTCTTAGTATGATAGCTCTTAGTAATAGTTAGAGTATGACTTGTTCAAGCTTCTTAACCCTTTACGGCCGGGTGTTGACCACCAGTAACATCGATCTATTAAGTGTCGAAGGAATTTCGCTCTAAAAGAATACACTTTCCCGATCCCTGTCACGGCAAAACAATAAATATAAAGAGAGGAATATTTTTATTAGTTAATTTTTGGCAGTCGACAGAAAAGGAACATACACAGAAGGGGATATGGTTATTAAATGGCCTATGCAGCCGGCCGTAAAGGGTTAAGAGAGGATCCGTGAGAAAACCGACCTGGAATAGTGGCCGGAGCTAAAATTTTGTTTTGTTTTTAGTATTCTAGTTCGACAAAGCTCATTGAAAAGCTAAGGAATCCAAGATATCTCGCCTTCGTATTGCACTGTTATTGACCGTCAAGACTTCAACATAGCTAGACTAGTCGACTGACACTTCCGGATAACTGAAGTCTACCGATTATTTTTGTATATCATCAAAATAGTATTAGGGCAGAAGCAATTATGCAAAAGCATAA
>CAJNOQ010002281.1:0-25219 GCA_905250885.1 Didymodactylos carnosus | reverse complement strand
GAGTTTTATTGTTAAGGAAAACTTTTTTGTTTGTTAATAAACGGTAGTCATACACATCAGAAAAGACGAACCTAATAAAGTGGTGCACTAGCTTTGGTGCAAAGATTCGTCTTTTCTGATGTGTATGACTACCGTTTATTAACAAACAAAAAAGTTTTCCTTAACAATAAAACTCGATCTATTTATACGTGCAATAATCTTGACTATACTCTGTGCAATAAACTTGAATTATTCTTGCACCATAAGCTTGCAAATATTCTTGCACAATAAGCATGCATATATTCTTGCGCAATAACCTTGACTATGATCTTCTCTCTTATGGCACGACTCTGGTACATGACATAACATACTTAATGAAGAAAAGGATTTATCATAAAACATCAGTATTTACTATTGTGTCGTAAAGAAAAAAACAGAATACTTTTCAGAAGTCTCTTGACAAAAAGTTTAGATGAAAACGTTTCTATTTACAAAAGAAATACTCTTGAAAACCAGTCAAGGAAACTACTGTAATCGATACAAGAACTGTTAAGCTATCAAACCATTGATTTTTCTAAAAATTGATTTTGTGGAAGATATATCGTCAGCTTTAAGGATGAAGAGCATCTCACTAAGACTGAAATCAAAGTACCTCGGATTTTGAACAAAAAAACAATTTTCTCAGCATAAAATTACTCACTCGAAAATGCATACGAATCTCTCAGATCTCTTTAACGAAATTTTATATTCCTAGGCTAGTCAAGTAAGAGACAGTGAATTTCATGGGATTCGAAGAAAAATTGTAGTATTTTTAGTGTATTTTATGCTATGTTATTTGCCGTCTGGTTCCTTAGCACATTGAGTAATAAGCAACGAGAGCTTCTATTTAATCTGGAATAGAAAAAAATTTTCTTTTTCTTTTTTCTTTTCTAAATATTTTCTACAATATGATTGTGAAAGAAAAAAATAGAGGTCATAATCAGAACGAACAAAAGAAGTATGTGTATGTAAATTTTGGCCATTTGTAGAACGAAAAGGAGAAATTTTTGATTGCTATTCGAAAAGATCTTTAATGGTCCTGTTGGCAGTGAATAATGTGCTTTTTCTTCAAAAAAAATGGAAAATATAGCTTTTTCTCACACGTGTCAATTATGCACTTCTGTTACTACATACACAAGAAATACCCAAGGATTTTAACCCCGATCTCTGCTCTTTTTCTTCTTTATCAATAGTGCTCTACGATTCAGTTCTTTTTCTTATGTGACATAGAGAATGCTGCATGCGAGAAAATGAGAAGAATATTTTTTCTTTATTTCTCTCTTCTTTGATGCCTTGGATGAATCATATTCCAAATAGAAGTAAAAATAAAACTTCTTTCCATACAGCAATCACTTTTAACCCTTTACCTACCACCATTGATCTGTAGAAGCTGGCGGCAAACCCACCAGTAGAATAAAGCAATTAGTAGTGCAATATGTCAATTTCAAGATTGAATCGAATCAAAGTTGCTCCAGTGTTGAGCAATACCATGGGTCATCCATGACCCATTGGTGGCGAACAACATGCAAAAAAAGTACAAAAAAAAGTACACTTTTACAGTTAGGTTGTTATTTTATAGCAAACATATTTTGCAGCAATTATATTAAGTATTCATTGTCATACAATTAAATTTATTTTTTCTAGATTATTGTTTAGTGTACAACCTGAAGTGTGAAAAGCTACAAAACAGTTATGTTGTGGTTGAATACATAAATGTATTATCCTTTTCCGAAAACGAGGCGGCTCGGCAGAATGCTTATCACATTTGAACGAAAAGTGATAGCGACATACGGTTTTCACCGTTGGGTAGAGAACATCGGGGAACGTAAGCGTATGCAAAAGCTAGGCTGCCAGGTAAGGTTTATCATTACCATTACTTTTTCAAGATATTCTTCCAGCGTTAATGTCTGTTATTTATAACGATTTTCTAAATCGTGTAATCGTACATTTCGATGCACAAATAACTTTTTCTTGGTGGTATTGTACCAGTGGCTGTATGACGTGATGATACGACGAAACAGGAACAGCTAAAGCTTTATTTTTGACAAAACGGGAACACTAGAAAGAAAGCTCTAAACATTTTTTCGACGAAACAGGAATACGAATTAAGCTTTCGACGAAACGGGAATTCACCATCACGATATGATGGTAATGAACATTGGCCAAAAGTTTTAAAATCAAGATTACGGTGTAAATATGAAAAATGCGAGTTGAAAACGCAATGGACATATTTACATGTGAACTATTATCCTTTTCTGAAAACGAGGCAGAATGCTTATCACATTTAAACGAAAAGTGATAGGGACATGCGGTTTTCACCGTTGGATAGAAGACATCGGGGAATGTAAGCGTATGCAAAAACTATATCAAGATTTTTCGAAATATTCGCTCTATATACCACATAGCGGTAGAATGCTTTAATTTGAAACTCTTGATATAATGACTTTAGGTCGATTTGAAACTAAAAATAAACATCACCACTCGACTCAGCGTGACCGATTATCCCTATCTTGACCCATTTTAGGATCACCTAAGGTCAACTGGCCGAAATCGAGGCTCTGGGCAAAATGCTTATAGCTTTTGTATTATAAGAGATAGAGAGTGAAGACTGGTCTAGAATTGTAGATCTCGGTTTGCGCTATTGATTGCACTGTTTGAAAATCCCAATCTATCGTACGGTCCAGGAACGGCGGTCTCGTAGACTTTGCATTGAAAGGCTTACCATGGTAAACCTTACCTGGCAGCCTAGCTTTTGCATACGCTTACGTTCCCCGATGTTCTCTATCCAACGGTGAAAACCGTATGTCGCTATCACTTTTCGTTCAAATGTGATAAGCATTCTGCCGAGCCGCCTCGTTTTCGGAAAAGGATAATACATTTATGTATTCAACCACAACATAACTGTTTTGTAGCTTTTCACACTTCAGGTTGTACACTAAACAATAATCTAGAAAAAATAAATTTAATTGTATGACAGTGAATACTTAAACTGGTTTTACAGAAGATCGGATCTTCGAAGGGTTATGGGGTACCCCCATGATCATATTCGGAATTAGTATGGTCGATAACCTATAACCCACTCGATGCGAACTATTTTTCCCATTAATAGAAGCCCGCCTGAAACTCTTAGTTACGGTTTCTAACGCACAAGAATAATACTTTTGAGTTGGCTATTATTAATGTTATATCAGTTCAAGAGTATTTTCGTACTTTCCCTGTAAAAATTTGGAAAATTACTCGTCTTACATATTGCACCAGTTTAATTAATCAATCTACTTTGTTAATGTACATTTAATACATAATAAATTACACTGTTTCAACGTCTTGGGTACACTTCTTTCGATTCGCTATTTCGAAAAAAAGTGGAGATGCCGAGTATTGATCTCGGTACCTCTCGCATGCTAAGCGAGCGCTCTACCATATGAGCTACATCCCCATGGTGATATTGGTTCTCCATGATAGAGAAGTGCATGGAATCAATTAACATTATCTGCTGAGATCGCTATAACATATTGTACGTATCTGTAGGTTGATTTGGCTGTATGGATAATTTTGCGTGTGTCTGTGTAATCTGATGGCTGTCAGTATAATGTATCCATGCGTCTGTCTTCATGTTTTACTATTACCCTCTCACTCGTAATCAAACGAGGGAAGATCCTAACTGACAGATCGCTTTTGAGTTGAAATCGAGTGGGTTATAGGTTATTGACCATACTAATTCCGAATATGATCATGGGGTACCCCATAGCCCTCCGAAGATCCGATCTTCTGTAAAACCAGTCTATCAGAAACTCTAAAAAGTAATACAAACCTTTCTTAACAATGCAAGATTGTGGCACGCAAACGGTTGATTAAAATGAGACATCTCCCAGCTCTACACGACCTTTCTTTGCAAAGTTAGAGAATTTACAAGAAAGCCCTGATGTTTATGGTCAGCTTGAAGCTGCAGAAATAAGAAGAAATTAATTTAGAGCTTTTCTTGTAAATTGTATAACTTTGCAAAGAAAGGTTATGTAGAGCTGGGATATATCTCACTTTGATCAGAAATTTGTGCGCTACAATTATGCCTCATTGAGAAAGGTTGATTATTTTTTAGAGTTTCTGAAAAACTGGTTTTACAGAAGATCGGATCTTGGATGGGGAATCCTCATGATCATATTCGGAATTAGTATGGTCGATAACCTATAACTCACTCGATTTCGACTCAAAAACGATTTATCAGTTAGGAATCTTCCCTCGTTAGTTACACATACTATGAACAGTGATTATCAGCATCTTTTCACTATTTAATTCACTGGATTTGTGTGAAGCAGACACCCACGAAATGTTGTCTTATTCACTCTAATGATGTATCGTTCGCATAGTTTTCGGCTGTATCCTGAACATAAAAATTTGGCCAGATATATCACTTTTTTTCCGAAGATCACTTCAGTGAGTATTTCAACTTTGAATCAACTGCTGTACAATCACTAATGTATTTTTTGAAGAAAAATTCATAAAAAAATTAGATTTGAGGTAGAATATGTAGTTTAAAACTAGAGAACAAATGTACGATTATTGTTTAAAGTATAAAGTGTATAAAAAAAATATATCTAATGATAAGATTATAAAACATCTTTTTTGATTTATATTCCTGGATGCTCATCTCGACGTTGTAGCGTAATCATAAGCTTTTTTGGATGAACAACAATAAATTCTTCTAATACAAATTCTTTATCGGTATCTTCACATTTCAGTACTGAGTATGTTCTCAATAAGCGAACAAGTGTCATTTTCATTTCTAATAACGCAAACCGCATTCCTACACAATTTCGTGGACCTTGTCCAAATGGCATCCATGCCATTGGATGACGTTTAGTCGCAAATCGTTCCGGATAAAATACATTAGGATCTTCCGGTCCCCATAGAGTTGGATTATAATGTAAATCAAACATATCAATTGCGATTGATGTTCCAGGTGGAATTGTTCCAATACCTTTCAGTTTGATTTCTTCACAATTTTGTCGACTAACAACATGAGGAGCGACTAAAATATTCAATATAGTCTATAATTTAGAAACGTTCACACAAAAAAGTATTATTGAAAGAAGTAATGATTTAATGATTGAACTACTCACTCGGATACATTCTCAATACTTCACGAAAAAACCAATCTAAATATTCCATTTGTTGTATTTTATCATAATCGGGTAGTGCATGATCATTTTCAGAATTGAAATTTTGGTCGATATGTTCTTGTAGTTTATGTTGTTCATTTGGATGCGTGGCTAATACATAGGCAGCATAGGCTAAAGCGGTACTAGTCGTCTCATAGCCAGCAACCATAAACAAATAAATATTAGCTGTTATTTCATGTAATGTTAATTTTTTATCTAATATTGCATCATTTTCATAGTTTTCGGCTGTATCCTGAACATAAAAATGTTTTATTTCTTAATTTTATTTTTAATACAATAAAATTATTTACCTTAACATAATTTTGATCCGTCATTGCTTCAAGCATTAATTGCATTAGGTCATTTCGTTCCATTTTCGAATCAATTCGTTGTTGTAGAATTTCTCGTGTCTTCTTCATTATATATGTTGATGGTTCTTCATTGACATATTTTTGTATTGTTGTACAGTATTTACGACTCCAATAGCGAAAGTTTCGTTCAAAATCATGTGACAATCTCCACCATACTTTTAGTTCACTAATCATTAGTGCTAGGAGAATGAAAATTTTAGAACTTTGTTTTTCAGAAAATATGTCTTGAGAATTCTTTAAATATAAATTATTCGGATTATCTTGCATGTCCGTATCTAATCCAAAACCACAACTCCAAATTGTATCCATTGTAAAACGTTTATAAAATTCATAAATATCAAATGGCTTTTTTATTTGATATTGTTCTTCAAGTTTCCTCATCAATCGATCGACCGTTACTTGGATTAACGGAATCATCTGTTTTAATTTTGCTGTGGAAAATGTTGGATTGATTACAGCACGCTGACGTTTCCATCTCTATAACATTATACAAATAGAAACACGATCAAATACAAATTTAAACGATTGTTTTTTGTGATGTGCATTTAAAAAAGATTGTCGTGATCAGTTTCAAATAACATGTCAGATCAATCTTCTTGCAGTGTAGAAATCTTAGAAAGACCCGATCAAAATAATGCCCTAACACATACACAAGTAGCATTTTAGCACTTAAAATGGCAGAGAACTCTGGGAAGCGCTGAAACCCACTTTTTAAAAAAGACGATTACGAGAAACAAGTCAGACGAGTTTATGCTTCTTAGTTTTCGCGATGAAAATAATCTGTTGACGATAGGTAAGAGTAGTTCACTACAGATTGTGGACTACGCTGAATTCAATGAACATATGCAAAGACATGTGCGGTGTATTCTTCGGCAGAATCGTGCGCTTCAAAAATGCTGCATCATGCAACTACCTTTACCGAGAAACTGCTTTTCAACTCACTGTCACACTGCTGGCATACTCAATCGCCTAATACACACACAAGTAGCTATGTACCTATGAAGGGATGAGAAGGTTTTCTAAAGGCACTGTGCAATAAAAAATGGACTTTTCTCTCCCTGTTTTTCGATTATTCACAATATTTTTGAAGTGCACGATTATGCCGAAGAATACGCTGCACACGTCTTTGCATATGCTCATTGAATTCAGCGTAGTCCACAATCTCTCGTCAACAAGTTATTTTCGTCGCGAAACCTAAGAACTATAAACTCGTCTGACTTTTTTCTCAAAATCGTCTTTTTTAAAAAGTAGGTTTCAGCGCTTCTCTTTCTCTTGGCGCTTTCGATTTCTCTGCCATTTTAAGTACTAAAATTCTATTTGCGGATGTGTTAGGGGATTGAGTGTGATAGTGAGTTCGAAAATCAGTTTCTTAGTAATCTTTTCAATTTCAATATAGACGAGATAAAACGAAAAACTTAACTGTTCAGAATTCAATTGTATTACAAAGGAAGGGTAGAAGTCTCTTTGCCGAAGAGTCGAAGTCCTGTTCGCAGAAGAGTCGTGTACCACTATCTGATATATACTTACTAGACTTGTTGCGCTGAAAAGATGTACCATTTTTCCATGTCGATCTTCTAACGGTAAATCTCGTCGAGTATGAAAAGTTGAAAATTGTTTAATGAATATATCTTGTAATATATCTGGATCAGAGCAAACAAGAATTGGTGTGTGTCCTTCAAAATATCCATAAATTTGTCCATATCTTTCTGTCCATCTTTTCATACAGAGCGTTAATCGACCTGTTTTGATTACTTCGATAAAGTTACCAAAGAAAAATATTGGTTTTGGACCACTGATGTTTCGTTTTTTGAAAAAATCATACGCTTGGTTGATATAAATACAATAACTGACTAATAATATCAGAAATATTGCTACCAAAATAGCTGTTAACATTTCTTTGTTTATGTCGCCTAGGAACTACTTGTTCATCAGCAAATTTCTTTACCACTTCCTATTGCATAAACAAAAAAAAATGAGTGCTTTTTTATTACAAAAATTGCGATGAGATAAACTACAAAAACAACATAACAGACGTGTTTTTTCTTTTCCTTTCTACAGTTTCTTTTTCTTTCAACAGTCAATTTTTTTGCATGAAAATGACACGAGTATACCCATTTTTCTTCAGCTTTTTATCGAGTAGACATAGTATGGATATGTCAGTAGAAACTGATGTATTTTTAGGATATATTCACCAGAGTGTTGAATGATACATGTGAAAATACACCAGCAGCATGAAATACGAAAAAAGTATTTACACGTGATAATAAAGAATGGAAATAGTTTGACAAATAACAGTATAATCCTTCGGTCAATTCGTTTACATTATAAATTTCATAATGGATCTGGTATTTTTCATTTCTAGTTACAATTGTATAGTTAACACTAAAGAGATTTAAAAATGACACAATCAGTTGCACGAAATAAAAGAAAGAAATGTTGTTTTAACCAGTTATTATTTAATGAATTGTTGTCATCACAAAAAAATTGAGCATTATATAATTAATTCGAAAACATTAGTCAAATTCTATAGGATAAATAGCTTGGTATTTGCACCGTAATTAAAGTGATTAGAAATAGCAGTGAAAACGCTGATGCTTATTATTCCATTTCATTTTGTTTTCCATCTCATCTTGTTTTCTCTGTAGCAAAGATCTCTATATTTTGATTCATTATCGGGTATAGAGTTAGAAATAAAGAAAAGAAACAGAAAAAAATGTGAGTGATTATTGTGTAGTCTAAAGGTTAGACAATTACAGTGTCGTTTATATTCAAAAAAAAAATGTTCTTTTCTCTCATCGTTTTCTTTTTCTCCTGTCGTTTGTTAGTTACGCTCTTTTGTCTCTTCCAGACTTGATGATCTATGAGATCATCGCTGTGAGAAGGGATCAAAATAATAAGGCAGATTTTAATATTGATCGCATAGGAATGAATTGTTTTTTTCTCCTAGAATGGTATATATTTATAGTTTCGCTGATGCGGAGAATTTGAGAAAAGTGACAACAGTCAAGTTTCCTGTGAAAGAAAACCCTTTCTCTTAATGGAATTAGTAGTGCATCCATTTTTAACATTTCTTTCATGACGATGGCAGGATTGCTAGTAATAACGCATGCGTGGAGTAGCACACAGTCAACATTTTCCACTAAGAAATTGATATTAAGTTTTTATTAACCGAAAATGATTTTCTTTGATTTAGAATGACTCTCTATGTCTGGAATCTGCGTCTGAAAAGACTATTCTCGCAAGAAAAAACGCACAGGAATTCTAAAAAGTTTTGGCGGGACTAGGCGAGTAATTTGGCAGAATACTTTTTGAAAAATTGTAGAATGTGAGACAGCGGAAGAGACGGGGGTCAGACAAAAAGCCATAGCATGTGCAGTGAGACGACTTCTGCCTCGCGGCATCTTGATGTAAACTGTTGGAAAAATAGTGGAACAATATGTTTTCTTAGATGATATTATGTTGACATTGTTTCGTTTTCATCTTAATGATTTTAATGACGATAGAAAAACACGAAGACGCACTCCTACAATCCCAATGCCGGTCAGAGTAAGATCACCGATGCTCACTCGACCGATCAGCATGGAAATTCTACAGGAACAAGGTATGATCTGGATCGTGACGATGCTTTTACTCAATACATAAAACGGTACAACTCCATCTGCCAATAAGAAAGAATGTAGAGTTTGATGAATGTACTGTAAATGTTTCATATTTTTGAGGACTTTTTCATTAACGAAAGTTATTGTTGCTCCTGTGTCCACCAAAATTTTAATTTTATATTTATTTACAAACGTATTGATGAAAACTAATGAGAATTTAGATGGTTTTTTATTATTTTTATCGGAATTATCACCATCCATTGATAATTCCTTTATTGAAAATTTTGGCATAATGAAGCGTCATGTCCAAATTGATTAAATTGTGTACAACTAATAGATGGAAGAGATTCTTGTTCTTATTCAATATTATTTGATGAATCTAATGGAAAAATTGTATTTGCATTACGTTGACGTGGTTTATTAGTATTTGAATAATGTATTTCAGGTGAAACATTTCGATCTCGGCCATTATTAGTAGTTGCATTAAATGAAGAATTATTTCAATTTGTGTAGGTATTATTATTTCTGTTGTGATTATAATTTTCTGAATATCCAGACGTAACTTTGTTTGAAGATGAATTATGTGGATATTTGGTGTTTGAAGTAGGTACTTTAGTTGAAGATGATGATTGTTTTTCATTAAAAAGTTGTGAGCTATTATTTTTACCATCATCATCAATATTGATCTCTGAGAGTTGAAGTAATTCTTCAACATCTCGTACGTATTCTAGAAATTCTGCAGGAGTAGTTGGCTTTTTCTTTCGAACTTCGAACTGTATAGTTGGTTTAATTTTATTGATAAGAATTTTTAATTTGGTTGCTTCACTCATAATAGAGTCACCTTCTTTACATAATTTTAATATATCATTAAAAAAATTTCGAACCGATTGATTTTCACCTTGTGTATATGACTCTAATTTTTTAAATGCTAACTCTTCATGGAATGAAGAAATAAATGCTCATTGAAGTTCATGTATAATGATTTTCCAAGAAGTAAACAAATTTTTGTGATTTTTGTACCATTGTAAAGCATCACCTCGTAATGAATAAGCAATTAAATCTAGTCGACTAGAACCTGGAATATGAGCAACATCTAAAAGATGTTCAATATCTTCAATCCAGAATAACTGCGGGAATATAGATAATGATAAAGACAAAGATGATGATCAATATGAAGATAAAACAACAACGACAAAAGCAGTTAACTATGACGGAAAATCAAAAGGAAAACATCATAGAGGATTAAAGGATGAAAGAGAAATAATATATTGAACAGTTAGTGTCAAGGTGCGTCATCTATTGACGCTAACAATTGGTGTTGGAAGTTTATATTTCAGATGACTCAAAGAAAAAATAATTTCTACTTTTAGCTTGGCATTCAATACTTTCGTTTAGTTTTGATTTCCTTGTTATGCAACATTTTTTATTATTTAAAATAAGAGTCGTACGAAGAAGTACCGAAAGTACGATGAAGTATAGACGTTTGCCTTTTTCTACGTTATATAACCCGTACGTTCTCATATTTTTCTCTGTTCTCTGTTCTGTATGACGATGCAAAAAAATAATGTTGTCGTTCTCTTCTCGTACATTCAGTATAGATTTTTCTGCATTCATTTATACTATAAATGATTTGTGAAAAACAGAATTTTTAGATTTTGAATCGTTGTATAACATGTCTGCTGTACGTACTGTTGCTGCCTCGAACACACAAATATTGTCTTCTTTACAACCACCTCTACATGTCGTCGTAGGTGGTGGTACATCTGGTATTGGTCGTGGAATCGCTCTTGCATACCGTAAACATTGTCCAGACGCTCATGTGACAATTATTGGACGTAATCAATCTGCTGCCGATGAAATCCTATCTCAATTAGGTCCAAATGGAAATTTTATACGTGCCGATCTTTCATTGATGTCTGAAATTCGAAGAATTACTAAGCAAATTAATGCAGTTGACGTACTCGTTTTATCTCAAGGCATATTAACATTTACTGGTCGTACACCAACCAAAGAAAATATTGATGATAAATCGGCTGTAAGTTATTATGGTCGAGTTTTATTTGTCGAAGAACTTCTCCCATTACTTCGATCATCTCCACATGGTGGTAAAGTTCTCTTTGTTTTGAATAGTAAAAGAGGTAATCCATCGAAAATCAATTGGAATGATATGGCACTCGAAAACAATTATTCGCTTTTGGCAGTTTTTAATCATGGTCTGGCATTTACTGATCTTGTCATTCAATATCTTGCTTCTCAACCAGAAAATGCCAATGTTAGTTTTATACATGCATTTCCAGGTAGTGTTAGAACTCCTATAGCCAATGGTTTACCTTTTTATCTTCGATTACCTGCAAAAGCTTTGAGCGCCGTTGGTTGGGGTATCAGTCCTGAAGATTGTGCGGAATTTATGATACATGGCATATTAGGGACAGAGAAAGGTTGGAGATGCATCGATGAGAAAGGCGAAACTGTCCCAAATAAGGAAGTATCAGATGAAGAAATGTTAAAGAAAGTTTGGGAACATACTTGTGAAATCACTTCGCGTACCGCTCAATGATAAATAAACAATATTTATTATGCTTTTAATTTTTTTTTCAATTTCACTCAGAAATAAATCATCATATTGATTTTAATTCATCCTTTTCTGTCATATAAAGGGTGACTCAGAACTCCTCACTCGACTTGTAACGGGTGTCCCACAAAGAATGGGCCTCCCAGTATTTTGCTGACATCTTTATCAAAACTAATGCGTTCCGGGTCAATTATTTTTTAAAGATTCATCCTTTCATCCTCTACAAGAATCTATATTTCTTATTTTATTTCAATCTATTGTGTGTTCAATATAAAATGAAAAGTAAAGATCTTCGAGAGGTAGTTTTCCGTAAGTACGAAGATGGCGATGGTCCTACCAAGATCTTCGTGATTTAAATGGTTCTTTGGGATTAAATACTATCAAAAGATGGTGTGAGATGATCCGTAACACTGGCTCCATCCAGCTGTCAACATCCCCAAGTGCTTCACGTTTTGCTCGAACCAGTAAAACGGTTGAAAAAGTCAAGCATAAGCTTGATCAAAAGAAGATGGTATCAGCTCGACATTTGGCTAGGGAATATGGCATATCCAAATCAAGTGCACTATGTAAGCAACCATGACGGGTTTCGACCTTGCTTAAGGGTCTCTTCAGGTGGCTGGAATTCGGTTTTCAAATCCATAAGGAAATGAACCCCTTTAGTGTTGGTGTAGATTAGCATACACAACAACCTGCTCTTTTGCAGCATAACTTCAAACGGAGACATCTACTAGAGATGCATCATCTGTTGCTACTGAAATAGACTGGTTTATTAGTCAAAATGCCCGATGCTCTGCTACCTGGCAACGAATTGTTATTACCAACACCAATCGTAGAAACGGTAATTGAAGTTGTTGTCAGTGTTACTGTCGATAGTTGTAGTGTTGTAATGATAGAACTTGACGTGCTGCTTGTTGCTCCCATTGTGACTGTTGATGTGCCAGATGACGAGATAGCACCACCCGATGTGCTTTGACCAGACGTTGATGGTGTTGATCTAATATAGGCGCGAAGATACGAAGGGATGTTCATACCATTTGTACATATAGTGAAGTCAATATTACAGTTGTTCGTCGTACAGAGACACCATATCTCGTATTATATGAACCGGGACCATCAGGAAAGATTAAAGCAAACCTCGTGGAACTCTGGTACTGATAACCATAATTGCTGTTGATAGCCAGCATCGTCAAAACTTGCATCATTTGATACATCCAGTGTTCATAGACACCTTCGACCATGGCCATTTGTTGATAAATGCCTCATATTGGATCGTAGAAAACTACGCATATAACAGTATGATTAGGAGTATAGATATAACACTTCGAAATATCCCGTGGAATCAAGGGATTCAGAATGTTACAGCCTGAATACATAAGAGGTATGACAGTGTTCGCCGCAGACATATTCACACCTAGATCTTGACATGTTATTGTGTTTGTCAACGATGGTTGAACAGATACATAGCTGTATCGATGTTGCTGTCTGATAGTAATATGGACTGCAGCTTCAATAACCAATGTTCATGGTTGTTGAGAAGTTATATTAATGGATAGCCATATTATGAAACATATTCCATCCTGATATGAAGGTTCGATAAGTTGTAGTTTGAGTCAGATTGTTCACAAGTGAAGTGCTGATTGCCATGATACAGTGATTAGTGTATGAATTATCTCCATCAGATTGAGAGGTCATGGTTCCATTGTACAATTTTTCAATCTGGCTCCAGCATGCTATAGTTTGTCTATTATAACTTAGAAGCGTGGATATTGGTGAAGTGAAGAATGAGGCACTGAATGGTAGAAATAACACACTGATGAGAACTTTAAAGAAGAAAGTATGCATGATTTCGACGTTCAAAATTGGATTGGATTTGGAGTTCCTTAGGTTATCTGCTTTTTAAATCCCTTTCACTCTAAGGTTTGTAATTCTCCATGCAATGATTTATCTGAAAAAAGACATATACTGTTTTAATTTATGGTTTTTCAGTACTTCTCTAGATCGATGACACCCTGCTTAATTGACCGTACGTACGGAGAAAAAAGTGTGTGTGCCATTGAAACTGAGTCGAATTGGGTCGGGTTTTACTAGAAGGATTCTACTTTTTCAATAAGTTTGAATGGTTTTTGTGAGCATTGAGTTGGTTGATGTAACTAAGAAATGTTGTCTACGGGTGAAGGTCGCACGTAAGTAAAGTTAGCAGTTTATTCGATATTTTCAGTACTTATTCACTTCTACAGCATGTGCTATGGCTCTCGTTGGTTTTGAAACTGACGAGGAAAGGACACCAACTGGGAAATCGCTTTTGAGCCGTGAGCTAGTGGAGAATAGGTAATCAAGTATGCTGAATCCGGATATGACAATCATTTGGGCCGCTAGCCCTCTTGAGACCCAGTTTTTAAAAAAACAGTTTTCTAGGCCGAAAATTTTTTTTTAACCTGTCTAGATTAAAGAGCATACCGCGAAACCTATAAAAACATGTTTTAACAGTTTTTCGAGGGTTTTGGAAAGATTTCTGGAGGGCAAAACTTTGCATAGGGCAAAATTACGTTCTTGGCCTTTTCATACTTTTCAATGAAAAATCAACGATAAATAGGTAATCGACGACGGAGATTCCGAATATAATCAGCAGATGCCAGAAAGGAATAAGCAAAAGCTGGCAGTTTTGCTTTCGCGGAACGTTTCCCTTAAACTCTGAAGTGATCAGGTTCCTATTTAAAGGTGTTCCTGCTATATCTCCTTTACGTCTATTCGCTACAGCCATCATGAACATTTCGAATATAGTAAATCGCTTGAGTGATTTAGTCCGTGAGAATTTGGGTTTGACTTCGTCATCTCCAACATCTCAAAAAGAGTGTGAATTCGCAGAAAACTTATATGAAAACATCAAATCGGTCAAAAGTGCTACGACATATCGTTATTTAGAAGAAACTACGCTGGACGTTGATGATGACCCTTTTGATTACTCTAGTAGCAGTGATGAAGAGGAAGGTCATCATGATAACAACTCTGAATCGGAGGAAGAGGTCGATGGAGAGGAAAGCAAAAGCGAGAAAGATAAACGTCACTTGGCTAACTATTCACTAGATTTTATGCAAGAGGTAGTCGACTACGCTGACGAAAAAGACAAAAATGGGAAACGACGTCGATCATGGAAGACTGTCCATCACAGGTACAAATTAGTTCCAAATCAATCGTATGTAAGTCGATTTCGTACATATCTGCAACAACACGGAACGAAACGACAAAAGATCAACGATATTGATGAAATTCTATTTAAAAAGTTTTTGCAAGCTCGGAAACAAGCTTTGCCTCTGCACGACGTTGATCTACAGCGATGGGCGCTAAAAGCAGCTAAAGAAGTGCATTTGGAAGCTTTTCATGCTTCACACGGACAGTTGGCCCGATCAGGACGACGAAGATTTGTATACGAAAGAAGGGTGTGGTGGTAAACAAGTCTCGAAATTCCGCCGAAAATCACGTCAGATCTGCAACCATTGGACTGCTACACAAATCGTCAACTCAAAAACTTCATCAAAAAATGTTATCAACGTGTAGCCTTGGATGAACTCGATGTCGATCTTTACCAAAGAAATAATATAACCAAGCTAACATCACTCGTACACAAGCAGTTAAGTGCGTCAATTTTTAATCGTATGATACAGTATTTCTGGTTCATGGCAGGCCTTCTGAAAACTGACTCATCACCATTTTCCAATCTACTCGAAGTCTGTTTCCCATCCCTTACAACGCACGAAGAATGTGAAGAAAAGGAGTGTGACGAAAGTGTTTTTATCAACTGTTCCATCTGTTCAAAAAAGCTTTGTTTCTCTCATTTTTTCGTGTCATATCATTTTCATGATTCAGCAGTACAGGGTAGCGGCTGATAGCCCTTCATGGGCCGTTGTGTTTTCTCAACCATTTGTTTCAACCAATTTCAACCAAGAGGAGAACGCATATTTTTTCGAAAAAAAATTAAAAAATAATAAAAAAATTAAAAAAAAAATAAAAAAAAACGAAAAAAGTTTTAAAATGAAAAAATGTGCTTCCTTCCCTTGTTCTGAACGGTATGTGTGACCATTTTTAACATGCATGGTTTCCGGTTTGTTTGCCTGAAAGAGCGTTTTCTTTTTCGTGTGAAGGTGTTTTATACTATGTAAACAGTTTGGAGAATAAAAGTTTTGTCCTCCAGAAATCTTTCCAAAACCCTCGAAAAACTGTTAAAACACGTTTTTATAGGTTTCGCGGTATGCTCTTTAATCTAGACAGGTTAAAAAAAAATTTCGGCCTAGAAAACTGTTTTTTTAAAAACTGGGTCTCAAGAGGGCTAGCGGCCCAAATGATTGCCATATCCGGATTCAGCATACTTGATTACCTATTCTCCACTAGCTCACGGCTCAAAAGCGATTTCCCAGTTGGTGTCCTTTCCTCGTGAGTATATAAATCAAGCAATTAAGTAAATAAGTTTATTCATGCTAATAGAAGAGAAAGAAAGTGAAGAAGAAAGAAAAAGAAGTTCCAGTAAAATAGAGCCACGTTAGATCAAACACAAGAAAACGACCGGTTAATAAAGCATTAAGTAGTTAGAAATTAAGTTGACAATACTATCAGCATTAGGATGACGGTCTTGTATCAAGAAATTCCATGTACGTATCTAATCAATTGTTTGAGATTTATTTTAATAACTGCGTGTTGACTGAGAATTTCAGATAGAATACAGCTTCTCGCCAATACAAACGTGAATGTGGAGCCGTATAATATAAACACGCAAAACTTACAATCAAAATCATTACTGCAAAAATGTTAATTCTTTTCGAAATATTGTTTTAAAGAAATAAACCATTCTGTGATGTTATATCATGCGTTAACTAAGTTTCGGTGGCCTCTAAATCAATAACAATCCTTTCCTATATCAACAACTCTACTCAACTCATTGTGCACATTCGAGAACTCCACCATGATTCTTTCTTCTCCTATCCCAATAATTATTGCAAATAAAGCTACTACATTTAGTTATACAATGACACATGAATCAACTCACTTTTCAACCTTTCCTAGTTTTACCATAAGAAATGTCAAATATTCACAAGTTTCATTATTGTGAAAGTACGAAATACCGTATAAAAACCTTAAATAGGCTTGAAGAATGGCGTAATCTTTTTGGAGCTGCTTTTTCCAATGTGCGAAGGGTGTCACGTTCCACAGTTTCGTGGAAATACTATTATAGAATTCAAACTATCGATACTCACTCTCAAGCCCCCTTGTGAGTATATGTCTAACGCTCTAACTTAATTTTTTTAAGGGCAGTGAAAATTCTTCTTCAATTAATGGATAATGGTGCTAAATTAACCGTGTTGAATAAACGTTCCTGCTTCTTCCTCTTCTAATGTGATAATGTATTTGATGATAATGATTCAGTTACTTAAATTCGACCAGCAGAAGGAGAGAGAACGGAAACGTGCAGCCGAAAATGACTGCAGCATAAATACACAGTTAGAACGAAATAGCTAAATTATATTTTAGAAATAAGAAATATAATTTAGATTTCAAATTAGAATCAATATATGAATCGAAATTTACTTCCGATTATCACTTGTTTTTCTTGTTGTTCCTAGAAGAACCAAAAAAAATATAATAATTTCTTTTGTTTCTATGATCACGTACTCTGAAAACAGCGAAGCTTCGAAGTTACGAAAATTTATTAATTAAATTAAATTAAATTAGAAGAAACACCATCTGTAGCAGAAACAGAAGAAAAGGCCCACAATCAACATCATATCATTCATATAATAAAGAGGAAAAGAAAAACAACAACTGCAGAACAGCTAAGTGAGAACAACAGCTCAACATCATCACCGGCAAACAAGTAAATGAACCATTAATACGCTGATAAAAAATTAGCCATGAAAAACATTGTCACATAGATGAAAGGAGTGGGGGGTAGTGACAGCAGTCTGCTCCTATTGATCGAAAAATCGACGGAAGGTGGCAGGTGGTCGAGAAGAGTGTTGTATTTAATAGCACTCGTCGAACAAAGATCTGGCTGTCCGCCACTGCACGGCTTAAGGGCCACGCACCTGTGTAGGCTGAAACAGAGGTGTGTCACTTTGGACGTCAGTCAAAAGGCGATAGTGGAGAATCCTAGTTCTTTCAAGTGAATTAACCACTGCGTCATAGTGAAAGTTTGTTCCAAAGTAAAAACAAACATTGTCACGTGAATCAGTATAGTCGAAAACCTATCTGGGAAGTGTACGTTCGATATTATAAGTGAAAAAAGTGTGAGTTAGCGGCGTCCTTGGAGAATCGCTCCCTATCAGGAACTGGAGAACAGAAAAAAACGAGCTCCCTAGGTTTTGTAGAGGAAGGTTTGCTTGTTATAAAAGAATGGAAAAAAAATTTGTTTTTTTCGTTCTTTTCCAAGCTAGTCTTTCAAAGATGTGAATGGCTCACTACCTGTAGGTGGTAGATCTGATTCGATTTTTATTTCTCAAGGTGTCTTCAGGTGTTCGCTCTCGAACAGCGAAAACCGCATCTCTTTATCTACTTTCTATCAAAAGTCATTCGAAAAATAGTCAGAGCCATTCTTTTTTTTTAAACGTATAGTAGTCTTTTCGTCAAGACATAGTGTCTTCATTCTTACATGATTCGAATCACCATTTGGCGAGCAACAAACAAATGTTCCGTTGTTTTAAGATTACTTTTCTGTGCTGAGATAATTTATTTTTCTAAATTAGAGGCGCAAAAGTTGGAATTCTGCCGTAATTCGCAATTTTCGCGATCAGAACTCAATTTTTGAGCAATAAAAACATCAAATTTGAAACAGGGATAAAAGACTGAGTCGATTGATGTATATATCTATCTTATCTAGCTCCTTTAACTTTTTCCGAATTTTCACCTTGAAAAATTACAGAGATTTTCAACCAAAACTCAAAATCAACTAAAAATTTAGAAATACGTAGCAATCGACTCAGTCTTTTATTCTCATTCCGAATTTGATATTTTTATTGCTCCAAAATTGAATTACGGGAAAATTGAGAATTACGGGCAGAATTCCTACTTCTCTGCCGTCGATTTAGAAAAAATGAATTTTCTCAGCACAGGAAAGTAATGTTAAAATTGGTGAAACTTTGAATTACCGGCGTCTTAATAGTTCGCGGATAATTTGTGAACTAAGTATTTTCTGAATACCAGCTTCTTCCAGGCAAGGTGAGAGAAACATTGATAGATAATTGATCTGTTTTAATCGAATGAAAATCAACAGAATTTGATAATTTTTCAATTAACGAACATCAATATTGTTAGTATTCATGAACATCGTTCAACATCAGACATTTGCTGGATATTTTCTTGCAAAAACATGATTATCAATATTATTATCAAATGGTCAAGAAATCCATTTATGAGCAATAATTATCACACAGTTTGTTTTTCATTAATAGACACATTTCATCGACTAATACAAAGATAATATATCAACACAGACGAAAACACAAGAAAGAAGACAACACGAAGAAACGATTATGAAATAACAATTGATTAACTCACCGAGATGTGCATGTGTCAATTCTTCTTTTTTTTTCGTAGATTATGTGTGCGAGAACGATTGTTGGTTGTTTAGTAAATGCCTAAAATATACCACAGCTATAGAGTAAAGAGAGCATATCACATTTCTTTAAAAATAAAACTGGATCATAATGCTATAACTGAACAATTAGTCATGACGCTAAACTAGAGTTCATCAACTAGATTAAAGGTGGTATCATAACTAACCACGATCGGTATTATTGTTGTTTGTAATCATTTCTAGAAAATAACAAAACGTATATTTTTGAAAGGAGAGCACACAGCCTTCAACTAAGTAAGTCATACACAGATCTATCATAGAACAACAAAAAAAAGATTATTTAATGAGTAAATACTTAAACTGGATATTTTAATTGATTTTTCATGAGCTCATATTGTAATTAATTTTGATAAAACAAGATAAAATCGAATAAATTCTAGATGATTACAGCCAACGTCATACAAAGAAAATCTAAGACGTATAAAAATCATAGTAACCATTGAAAATATTAATTTAGATAATCACTGAATGGAGGATAACTTATATATCATCATGACTAACGAGGGAACATTCCCAGGTGCTGGAATCCGATTTCGTCCGTTCATGTGCCGATCGATAGGTCCTATTGAGGTGTGAAAAAGCCTCAGAGGATATCTGCCCGATTTGCTTCCTTCCAAAGTTACACTCGTTTTTCTGTTTTTCCCAGCGAAAAACGCACTACATTGAAAAATTCATAACTCAGTCAGTTTTTTCAATATCCGCTTGAAACTTTCATCGAAAACAGGTGATCTGGTCTAGTATTTATGCTGAAAGTTTCAGCCTTCAACTGTGTTTCCTTTCCGAAATACAGAATTTTTCGTTTTTCAAGCGATTGCCGTGCCAATTACATGATCACTTTGAGCGTTCGCGGCAGATATCTTTCGAATAACCTTTTAAATACTTTTCCAGGACTCTATACAGTGTAACACGTCTTCGTCTCGCTGGGTGTGAGAATAGGTCTGCTTATCTGTTGGTAGATGCTGTCTGATGAAGTTCGATAAGAGTAATGTGACATTGTGTGGATTTATCATTTTTTGATTTCCTTCAGTATTTTGGTAAAGTTCGTCTGGAAAGAGTTAGAGAAAAGTTTAAGAGAAAGGTCTTTTTGTGTTTGCTTCGTTTCTTGCTGCTTTATTCAGTTATTAAGTTTAACAATTTCACAATTCAAGTGGTAAGAAACCATGAGATCCGTTTACATGACTAAAATCAGCTGATTAAAAGAAAAGTGACAGTGTTCATGTAATTGGCACAGCAATCGCTTGAAGAACGAAAAATTCTGTATTTCGGAAAGGAAACACAGTTGAAGGCTGAAACTTTCAGCATAAATACTAGACCAGATCACCTGTTTTCGATGAAAGTTTCAAGCGGATATTGAAAAAACTGACTGAGTTATGAATTTTTCAATGTAGTGCGTTTTTCGCTGGGAAAAACAGAAAAACGAGTGTAACTTTGGAAGGAAGCAAATCGGGCAGATATCCTCTGAGGCTTTTTCACACCTCAATAGGACCTATCGATCGGCACATGAACGGACGAAATCGGATTCCAGCACCTGGGAATGTTCCCTCGTAAGCCGTAAATTCCTTTTAATTTCTTTTGAGGACTATATTTTAAGGATCTTTTATTTTGGATTGCTGATACATCAGTAGAGGAACATATTAAATTTCTATAAACTTCACCAAATATTTGATGTTTAACACGTTGATCTATTTGCTCAAAAGGCTCTTGATGTTGATGATATTCCTAATGATTCACATACTAAAGGAAGAACGACATTGAAGAAATACAATGAAATTATTTCTCTGCATACCTAAATATAGTACATACAGGTAATTTAACACGGTTCATAAATAACCGTAAAATCGATTTACGATGCCGTAAACCTATGCTTCGTAATACTACCGCCGTAAACGAGCGTATACGGGTCCATAAACGGTCTCGTAAAAGGTTGTTTACTGCTACAGTGTTACGGAGAACAGGATTTCTGCCAAATTACCGGCATTTATTGACGTGTTACGTCACAGTACACTGTCGTAATTCGCCGTATATGGCAATCGTAATCAGTGACCGGTTTTTTGATCTGGACAGATCTCCACCCATCTACAAATTGAAAAGCACAAGATCGTAATTAATCATTCGCATTCTATATTTACTCTCTCGTACTTATGTTATCATTATTCAGTTTTAAATTAATAAAGTGTATTTACAAATACTTTTTCTGATAATTTTTGTTAAGTTTTGATACGAAGAAAAATAATTGAAATAATTTTTTTTATACATTAAAATTTTATTCATTTCTTAAGACATCTATCAAAACAATAAAAGATGTTTTTAACTTTTTGATCAATTATTATACCGTCATATTCAATATCTTGAAAAACAGAAACAACTTGAATCTTGTGAATCATAAGACATGGCAAAGATGTTGTTGTTTACTCTAAATAAAATTCCAGGTTCTAAATGTTAGTATTTATGTTCGAAGTGAGTTTTCTTTTCACCATTGATTTCCAGTTATCTAATGTCCACAATGAATCGGCACTTACATGTACATCATTTACTATAAATATTGATGTACCAGTAACTTCTTCGAATAAAATATTTTTAAAGAAAACAATGCATAAAGTTTAGTGTGAAAATAAATTTCGAACTAATGACTGAGAGATTATGTGGACTCTACAACTGATTGCATTATTCTATGTCATTTAAATCCTTTATTCTACTTCGGCTTGTCATAACGTAACTCTGTCACGTTTTTGACACACTTTTTTTCAATTAACTTGGAAAGTTTGAGAGCTAGAAAGTTCATTCGACGCAGCTCATCATACTCTATTTGCGCTATAAAAACGAAGTTTTTGGATTGAAGTGTTGAACTTCTAGAAAGGTTTTTTTCATCGCGTAACGTTGTTACATAAAAAGACCCTAAATTCGTAGTGCTCTTGCTAAAGTTCTAATTTCCTGCGAAATTCGTTCGCCAAATGAAATGCCCGTAGAGTAATTTTTGCAGAGCATCGAACGAGCTTTTCAGCGGTAAAAATATTTTTCTTCTAACTATTTTTACTCGCGTAAAAAACGGAAAAAGCGAACGTAACGCTGTTACACATTTTTTTGTCATACCAGCTTAGTGCACTTAGTGTTGTTCAAACAACTTCATTCTTATAGTTTGAGTACTTCTAGCCTTCCTGAAGATATTCCACTTGCAAATAAAGTTCCAAAAGTTGCCTCAGTTGCCTTTTAAATCGAGTCGGAAGTTCAAACTTGCAAGCAGCCCGTGTGCCTCGACTGAGAAATATTTTTCAAAACAAAATCAGCCATTTTGTAGAGAATTGAATTCTCTATTCGACAGTATATTTTTAAATTCTTTTACGAAAATCTCTAGGGTAGAAAATTTAAATTGAAGTTTTCAAAAATTTTAAATTGAAATTTTTTAATTGAAAATTCAGTTTTTTTTTTAAATAAAGGCCGAATTCGTGATCAGCATGAAAAACTACGTCTGGTGATGGGCTCCTATCGACTTTCCGATGAAAAAATAAAAATAAAACTTGATCAGCGAAGTGTCGCGTTACGTGGACAAGTCAATCTACAGTATTCCATCTGGATTTCATATAAAACAAATTTTTTCTAATGAAAAAAGATTATTTTCAAGTGTAACTAGCCTCTCGCTTTTTTTCCATAGATAGAAGTAAAAAAGAAAATCTATATTCTTACAACTATTTTTTATCAAGAAGCATATTTGACATTTGTGTCTTGAACTGCAAATGTGAACTGCAAATATAAAGAGAAAAAAATAAAGAGAACAAAACTCTCGGTAAGGACAGACTGCCTAGAACTAAAATCTTTTTAGTTTGATGTTGTTTACTGATAAAAAGTGTAAATTTCGTTTAACTTTGAATAGATTTTTATATGAATTCATCCTCAGTTTAAATTATAATATTCTCTTCTGACTATTCTATCTAACCTCTCTCTCTGTTACGAATATTTTTTAAAATTAGACAATATGGCGATGAGTGACTATAGTCCTACCTCGACTGCACGCATATTTCCACGATATTACTATTCGTACATTAATATCTTTATCTTGGATTAATCTCATGACTCTATCGACAGTGGCTACTCGTACGTCATTCACAACAAAATCTACCACTGACTGAATTACTTCTGTTATTGTCATGTTCATTGTTGCTTGATTATACCAAGTTGACTGGTATTGAAATGCAAGTTGTGCGTATCTTTTGATTAAATTGATTACCCCTTCAGTGACATTGGCCACAAGATGTAGTAATCAGGACATAATAAATCCAAATACATTTCAATAATAATGTTAGCATCAGCGGGACCAATAAAAGCGTAACATTCGGGATGAGTAGGAATTGCAATTTGTTTACCATAAACAATAGCAACTAGTATAAACAGAACAAGCTAAGCCAACATCTTTTATTCTCTGATATCAACTGGACTATTCACAACAGATGTTATTTACAAAAACGGGACTGTTAAGGAGTTAACATTTACATTTCTCAATAATTCAATCTGTAACAGATGGCACTTCTAGCATAACTATGATATGAGGTTCTTTCCAAGAACAACTCAAAACTCATTCTAGGAACATCAGTTCGACTTCAAACTCACAGCAAATACTCTCAACGACTGCAAACTATTGAATCAAAGTATGAAGGTTAACTATCGTGTGGTTCTGGAAACTCATTGCGACCGAGTACCAACAACTGAAACATGCGTGGAAGGAACCAAGAGTTGCTCTTTCTACTATAGAATCTGCATTCAATAATTATGCAAAAGTAATCATAAAAACTTATTTTTTTCGAAAATCGAATGTTTTTTAAATATGAGGTGAAAACAGACTGAAAAGCCCAATTCCTAAAACAACCGTTTCGCTACAAACATTGCCACGAGACTCAGCATGATTGATTACCCATGGTCCATTCGTTTTCAAGGCTACAATAGTCACCAGGTGCAGTCGAGGAGTTCGTAGGAAATCCGATACAACGCCCCAGCCGCGGAAAACCAAAGTCTCGTTTGGTTACTTGTAATGTTTGGCTTTTTTAATATTACCTTCCTTCCTGTGCTGAGATAATTCGTTTTTTCTAAATCAGAGACGAAAAAGTTGGAATTCTGCCGTAATTCTCAATTTTCCCGGTCAGAACTCAACTTTTGAGCAATAAAAACATCAAATTCGGAATCAGGATAAACGACTGCGTCGACCGATGTGTGTGTCTATCCTATCCGACTCCTTTAACTTTTTCCGAATTTTCACCTTGAAAAATTACAGAGATTTTCAACCAAATTGAAAATCAATTTTAAAATTTTCGAAAAAGCAAAATTCTCGTGTGATGGGAGAGAATTCGGGAAATGAGATAGTTCATACTTAGTTTGTTTCAGGTGAATTTCTTATGCTCATTTCTTCACGAAAGTTCTACCGGTGAGAGTAAACTTCTCGTGGATAAAGTAAAACTCCGGAATTAATGGAACTCGGACACTGCTGGAAATACGGGGTCATGAAAAATGATTTCTTATACCTTCGAAGCGTCGTGTGGTTACCTGTTCTACTCTTAGACGCCTTGACATGTAAAATTAACTTTTGTGTATGTTCCACCCTAGACAGTCATTTTCTGCTCGAAAAACACGTACACCATTTTTGTGGTAAGGCGCCGCTATTTCAAAAGAATTGCAAGTTCTTATTTTTCACTTAAAACTATATCATTCGATGCAAAATTTCACGGTGATTACGAATATCACCTTTTGAATTGATTTTGATCCAGTTTTGGGGGGAGAAAAAAGCAAAATACTAAGGTCGAGTCGAAAACCCGAAAAACTCGAAGTTTAGAGAAAATCTGCTCTAACTTTCTCAAAACGGGCTATAACTTTTTGAAACTTATTTTTTCGGATTCTCC
>CAJNOQ010002280.1:0-25220 GCA_905250885.1 Didymodactylos carnosus | reverse complement strand
GGAAATACGTTGAAACATGGCATTCTCGCTCTTCTATCATCACCGCCAAAAACATTGACTTTAGATGCTGTGTATATTCCAATATCATGTTTCACCGAACTTGGAGAATTGACTTCTCTAACGAAGTTTTCCATTAAACTTCTACCGCAAAAATTTTCAAGTGATTTATTCAAAGAATCGAGGTATTGAATATGATAATATATAAAAGATGTAACACTTTTATCAAAAATGCTTGTTCGATGATTGTTAACCAACTCCTTTTATATTTTAAATAAAAGTGTTAAAACAGTTGCCACCAACTGTAAATATACAATCACTTAATAACATGATACGGAGTTACTGACTTCCTGAAGCAATTATTTTGTCCGTCTGGACAATAATATGTAGAGAACTAACGGCAAATGAACAATCATACCTATTTCATAATTGTAGGCCTTTAACTTTTGGTCAAGGGAAGACAATTGTATAGCTTAAAAATAATTTCTACTTAGTACAATGATAACTCTTCTCGTTCTTTTAGTGTTCTAGTTTCATCGCTGGCGACGTTGTAAATGATGAGCAACGATCAGTTATGACTGATACTCTGACAACTGTAACGAACTCAATTGACCTTCCATCCAAATCTTCGTCGTTAACTGCAAACGATCAACTCTTATCCATGCAACGTTCAAAATCGTTACAATTTGTTCGAACTTCAACAATATCATCGACTGATAGTGGAACATTAAGCAATAATAGTAGTGATTTCGACAGTAAGAAAAATAACACTGTAAAATGTCGTGCAACTGTGCTTTCACGGTCAGATGATTTGTCTCCTCGACACTTATCCTTTTCAACATGTAAAGAACCAAGTTTACAATCGACTAGAGGTGAAAATTCATCTGATGATATTGAAATACATAGTGTAATAGAAATGCAAACAGAAAATGAAACATTACTAACACAAAAATCACAAACAAAATTATCCGCAAGCTGTGATGCAATTTTAACAAAAATCGAACATGAAACCACAGAGATAGTAGAACCCATAAAACAACGATATCCTGCAATGAATGGAAATCATATACAAAATGGAACTGAACAAGGTAAAAATAATCGAGTCATTTATGACTATTTAATGTGTTATTTGCGTTTATTTAGGAGAAAATTTGAATCGCTCACTATCATTAACACCGGCCGTGACAAGAAAAATGACAAAAATTCCCGCTAAAAAGGGTCTAGTTAGTAAAGTTGGTAAATCATTTTCAACATTAAAATCGAACGTTGTTAAAGCTCTGCATCCTCAACAACAACAACAACAATCTCTATCGAATAAACAGCCAATCAGTACCGATAATAGTCATCAAAATGGTGTTAATCATCAAGAAGAGTCTGAACTAAAAAGTAATTCAACTAGTTTTCCACAAGAAACAATAAGTAAACGACGTCGAGAAGATGAAATAAATTTACATCATTCTCCTTTTAACGAATTTCTTCCAATGAGTAAGTGGCGATTCATGATAAAATAAATAATGGGTGTACATATTTGTTTTTGTTGTTGTTGTTTAGATAATAATACTACTGATTCGATTAATATACCGGAGACATCTTCACCGATCGATCCTACTGATACAATTGCGAAACTGAAACATGAAATTGATACGTTAAATAATCGGTTGATAAAAAACGAATTATTAATCGAACATTTGACAACAGCATCTCAAAATGAACGTTTAACATTTACACACGAACGACTACAATTGACAAAAACTATTGAAGATCTAACAGCAGACAATAAACGATTACGTCAGCAGATAAAAGAAGGAGATCAATACATTTCTGACAAATACTCACGTAGACGTTCGTTAAAATATTCACAAAATGCTTGTTTAAATGACATTAGTCGATCATTATCAAAAATTGATAAACGAATATCGAATGTTAATGAACAACAACAATCATTGATATCAACATCATTAACAACGGTAATTACTACAACTGAAAGCAATTGTTAAATAAATTTTACTTTTTTTTTCTTATTTTATAACACAGTAATTTGTGATAATTTGAGTTCTTTTGTTTTCTATGGTTATCAAGTTTAATTCTTTTTTACATGTTTTTATTTATTTATGTTTTTGACAACTATTTAGACAACTATTTATGTACATACGATGGGTCAAGATTTTTTGTGGTACAATATTTTTTATAAATAGCTTTTTTGATTCGTTTTTTGGTTTAATATTTATATTCTGCTAGAATATTCATATTTATTTTAAACAAAATGACTTGTTGTTCTCATATTATTGAGACTTCAATATTCTGATCGTTTTCTATTCTACTTTTATATGCAATCATAATTTTACAATTATATCTTTCATATGGCTATTGTGCAATTTACAAATAGGTATTATTCTTTTTCTATTTTTATTTTGTTATTATATTATATTTTAATTATTAAATGCTCAAAAATCAATATGTATTTGTTTGACGTTTAGTTGTGCGTGTTTTTATTCTATTTTATATACATATATATATATATCTATAAACGATTTTTCTCTATAACGTATGTCTTTTTGTTTTTTTCTAAAACAAAATTTTTAGCGAATTAAAATTAATGAGAAATATTTTCAAAACAGTATTCTTTAGTACATTTAACCTGTTTAATAAGATTTTGTAAGAGTTGTGACTATCTTTTACAAGATAATTATCTCAACGGTAAAAACTAATTAAAAACATTTTTCAGCTAACACATGATTTTGCTACTGATTGAATCATGACATATTCTCAAAATGCTAAGCCTGACTCTATGTTATTGTCTTTTTATCTATTTTTAGATAATTTAATGTCTTCGTCTACTGACAGTCAACCTAAGGAACCTCCTTCACCCACATTTGATCACTCCACTTTCGCTACACCTGCCGCTAATTCAACAACCACATTCGATCTACCATCGGCGCCAGATTCATCAAATGATGAACAATTAAGAATTGAAACAACAAGAAATAATGATGATCTTTCTCAATATACAACACCAACAAGTCCCTTAAGTCCACAGCAAACATCATCTCCAAAACAACATCAGTCTCAATCAACTCCACCAGCTACTACTTCTCAGGCATCTACGTCAACAACAGTTACTTCAGCAGAGACAGCTAGTGTCGAACAACAACCTCAGACGACGAGTATCGTGGATGAAATGAAATCGTTATTGATATCCGAAGATTTACGTTTTCCATTAGAAGATACGTGGTCATTTTGGTTTTTTAAAAATGATAGAAATGCCGAATGGAAAGATAATTTAATTAAAGTTACAACAGTGTCAACAGTGGAAAGTTTTTGGTCTGTTTATAATCATATGCAAGTAGCAAGTCGGCTAGGTAACAATCTAGGATTAGTAAAGATTGTGATAGTTTATTTATTCATATTTTTATTTCTGTAGGACAAGGCTGTGATTATATGTTTTTTAAAACAAACATTCAACCTATGTGGGAAGATATAAACAATAGAAATGGTGGCCGATGGGTGTTAAATTTAAATAAAAATCAAAGAGGACCAGAATTGGATACATTTTGGTTATTTACCGTATGTTTTTGACATATTGAATGCTTGAAATATGAATTTATAATTAAAACAAATATTTTATTCAATTTCTTTTAGATGTTATCTTTAATTGGTGATCAATATGCTGATACAGCTGATCATGTCAACGGTGCTGTTGTATCAATACGTAGTAAAGGTGATCGTATTAGTTTATGGACGCGTGATTGGAGGGATACCAGTGTTACAAAAAATATTGGGTAAGAAAGAACTGAAACAGCGATTTTCTTATTATCAGTTACTAATAATCATTTTAGACGTCGTTTTCGAGAAGTTGCCGATATCCCTAAACAATATCAAGTTTTTTTCGAAGTAGGTACAAATCTCTAACGAAATTGTAGTTTTTATTCTCTATTTAATTCTTTCAGAGCCATGAGGACCAAGAGACAAAACGTGGCGCCAATTCAAAAATTTTGTTCAAAGCATAGTTTTTTCATTGTTGTGTGTATATTGTTATTCTTCTATTTGTATACCCATGTGTGCCAAAAACAAAAAAGACTAAAATAATTCAATTTTTGTTGTTATTGTTGTTGTTTTTTTACATTAGTAGTACAACTTTTCGTTCGTTCATTCACAACTAATTTGTTGTCTAATTGTTTGTTTTGTGTAATATTTTGTGTACTATTGTTCAATATTCTTTTTTTGTGTAAGTGTCGTGTCTTTTGAAAATGCTTCTGTGTCTTTACTTATAATAAATTCAAATTGTGTATTTTGAAAAAATATTTAAATGTATCTAGTTTTTTGAATGAACGACAATTCTCTTTGTTTATTTTCTTTCCGTTTTGAAGATTTTATGTTGCTTTATTTATTTTAATTTATATATGTATACACATATAGTTGTGTGTCACGAAAAATAGAACCTAAAGTAATAACAGCGTGTTAAGTTGGAATTCAACGTTAAACCAATTCAACAGAATATTTTATTCAATTAGTAATTTCTTCGATATACCTATAGTCCCTTTAAACTTTCTGTAAAATGTATGCTATAACAGCGGATGTTTTCTACTTAAGCGATGAATAACACTTTTTGAAATGAGACATGACTCATGTCGCATTTCTTTTCTGCGAGATATTTACTATATATGACATTAAATAAACTGACATGTGCAAAAAGAGATATATTATTTATCAGACTTATTCTCAGTGATAATCGTTTTTTTTCTCACGTGCATATTAAACTCAATGAAATAAAAGAATGATATGGTAAGATCATGTCTTTTCGGTCGATTTTACGTTTTCTCGAGCAAATAAAATCGCATTGAATGACATAATGGTGGTGCTCACAAATTTTCATTTACGATTGAATTTCAAAAACGGGCATTCTGAATTATGCTATTTCGGAATGGATACACTTTACACTTCACTCATTGAATATTTTTTTGTTGTTTATTGTGTTGTAAGTCATTAAACACAATTATAATGCATTAAATCCTCTAGCGCTATAACATATCTACATCATATCTTAATAAGAGGTAGTACTTTATCGTTCTTTTCCAGAGTAACGGTAAAATGGTATCTTTTATTTTTAAAAGTATAATGCATATCTTTTCTTTTGTAAGAAAAAGGAAAGTTTTCTTTTCCAAGAAAAAGAAAGTGATATCTTTTCTTGCTTTTGAGAAAGAAAATGATTTACCTTTCTCAACGATAGAAAGAACAAACAGGAGACAAAATGTTTCTATTTTTCGCTTTCTTTCAATATTTTAGTTGCTTGAAGTTGCTGAGCGTCGCAAAACTGATCTAATTTAGGTCCGACAGTAGACTTCTTTTACGTTTTGAAGCTTTAACAATACATAGTGGAAGCTCACTGGAAATTTCTGTTTTCTATCGTTAGTTAACATATTTTTCTAACTTATTTTCATAAAACACATTAAACAAGTTGCTGGACAAAGAATCCTTTTAACTTAGCTCTTGTCCATTTCTTAGTTTTGTCTAAAAATGTGATATCTCCACATCTTATGACTGTCAAAATAATATATGTTGTTCTCTTATCATCTTCTGCTGTCTTAAAGCCCTTGTCAACATCTACTGATACTTAAAAGCTTAAATAAAAACATTTTATCAGTTTTCTTTTTCTTTCCTGAAAGAAACAGCACCTTTCTGCTTTTTTGGAAAGAAAAGATAACACTTTTCTTTTTTTGGAAAGCAAAATATATAACTTTTCTTCTCAAAAAAGAAAAGATATGCATTATATCTTTACACTTTTTTGTTGTAAAGAAAAAGAAAAACTTTTCTTTTGTTAATAAAAAAAGAGATATTAAAGAGAAAATGCCATTCCTATATATTAATGCATTTTAACGCCATAAATCGGAGCTTTGAATAAAAAATTATCGCGTTAGAAAAATGTCTAACGATATGTATAATCAGACGTTTATACATACAGTTAGGAGAGCAGTCTAACGCGTTATAATGTAAAAAAGTTAACATAATCATAATATTTTAAGGTGTTATAACGCCATAAACGTCTGAAAATTTATGTTTTTGACCAGTTTGTACTGAGATGGGAAGAATAAACCGTGAGTTTTGTTTTTGATGTATCATTTTTTAGTATTGATACTAGACAGTCAGTTCAAACGTCATTTCAAAGAGCAGATATTTTTAAACACTACTATATATAAAAAGAACTAAGAAGACTGCTCAAGTTTTAGAAAAATTATTTTCTGTCGTCTAAAGTGTTGTGTTTCTGGCTCATCAAAAACGACATTAAAAATTGGAATCTAACCGTGTACCGATCATTGTTGTACGCTTCAGAACGCAATTGCGTTTTGAAGCTACTAACTATCATATGATTAACCCTTTACAGGGTTAATCATATGATAGTAGTATAGTGTTATTTTTCTATAAAGACTCATTGATTGAAGTTAATATACTAGTAGAACAAAATTATCTTTAGCATTCATTAACTGGGATTAAAATTGAAAACTGAATTTATTTTAGAAGTACTCCTCGCCCTCTTTCCTATTAAGACTTTCGATTATCGAGTTAGATATGCCGCAATATACAGTTAAGTACCTTCTATTGAATCAGACGTCGCTCAGCTCTCTGTGACCTTTTCTTCTGGTTAAAAATTCCTCCATTGCTTACTTTGCAAAAACCGTCTACAGGCATGTTGACCAGCCAAAACTTTTTCACACACTTATTTAAATAGAGAAAAGTGTTTTCTTCAAAACGAGACGTTGTTGAGCTCTGTGCGATATTCCAGTCAAAAATTATGAGCATTTTTCTAAAACCACCAAAAAACGTAGTTAGATATTACTTGCATGCAACAAGAGTGCCAATAGCACGTAACTTCAGCATTGGTTAAAAACTAGCTAGCAAGAGCGAAAATGTGCAAACTACTTAAATATAGCTGCTCTGACCAACAGAAGAAGCGTTGTAAGAAGTTACCTACCAATAACAGCTCCCAATAGCAGGTAACTTCAGCAGTTGTTGAAAGCCAGAAGAAAAAATGTGTAGAGGTCAAATATAGCCGACTAAAGAATGAAAATTTCTCAACTTTAGGTGCTTATTCCTAGTAATAAATCACCTGAAACTCAAGTGTCAACCAAGTCTCTTAATCAAAATAGATTTTGTGAGAAAATAAGAAAAAAATTGAAAAAGGATTAGGCTAGACATATATAGGTGGCATCCCGTCGAAGAAACTGATTGATCAATTTATTCAATGCAAATCACTTTTTTTGCTCTCCTTTGAAAATCGGCGGCTATTTTTGCAAGGGGGAAACAGCTGATTGAAATTAGTCTAGAATCAAGTGGTTCTCTGTGGTTTCCGGTGACTTTTTATTTGGTGAAAATCGGTGAAAAACCCCAAAATCAGCTGTTTCTTCCTTGTATTTTTGGCAGGTAACTTCTTTCAACGCAGAAGAAGAGTGTGCGGAAGTGAATAGAACTGTTTCTTCCATATACAACACATGTCTCTCTCGGTTCAATGCCAGAAAAGAAATAAAAAAATTGATAGAACGACGGAATATTTGGTTTTTAGAATTGTTGACAGATCTACTCATATATTATGTGATCATAAGAAGGGCGCTAACGCTAAGAAGCAAAAGAGAAATTCGCTGTATATGCCTGATAGAAAACAGAATGCATACATCTAATCGAGTATATAGACATTGGTTGAATTTTTATGCAACGAAGCACAGTGCGCAACAACGTGGACATTTGGGGAAAAAACGAAAGTGAGATTTTTAGAGATTCAATGAGTGCTACATATACAAGGATCAGTGGCCTATTTAATGGTGAAAAAATTTTGGCTCTAGTGCCTAAGGTCATTGAGAAAAGTAAGCTACAATTTTTAGCTCGGTTTGTGTGGCCTTAAAAAAACATTGCTCGTTCTGTCAACAGAACGAACTTCGGAAAAAATGAAACACACATAGTTTGAAAGCTGAGTTTCTAGGCTATCGATTAATAAAAAGAGTTTTTAATTTTAGTTAATTTTTGGTGGGGGAAAAAAGAGTTTTCCGGAGACTAAGCGTTTTTCGCAAAAGTAATTTTAGTAGAGTTGGCACCCTAAATTTCCCTGATGTCCACCGAAGCTGGAACTTTCAGGAAATATTCTTCTTTATATGATACGTCTGTGCACTTAGGCCAAACGCTTTCCTGCAGAGGGAGAGGTTTTCCAAAATTCCTTGGTTTTCGAGGTAAAATCAAGTCCTCGCAGTTCAGAAACATCAGAACCAAGAACCAATTGCATATTCAAAATCAGCTTAAAAAACTACGCCGAATGGCGTATAATTCATTGGGTTTTGGACATATACTTTTGAATCTTATCGAATTCTTAGATTTTGGGATCGGCACGTAGAATTTTTTGCCCGAAAATTTAAAAGTCAAGATTAAAAATCATGAACGCTTCTGAAATATTTTTCTATAGGTTTTCAGCAATGCTCTTTCCAATGGAATGGTTTTTGAATTCTGATAAAGTTTTTGAAGTGGTTTCGGGAGATCCGGTCTCTGAAAAACCCCTTGGGAAATTTTTTTAAAACTCGAAAGCTATCTGGTTGAAAAGAGCGTCGTAGAAAACCTATAGAAAAATGGTTTAGATACGTTTGGACTGCTTTCAAAACTCATGTCCACGTGCTTAGTCAAAATTGCCACTGTGCGAAGAGAGAGAAAGTAAAGAAAAAAATATTATCATCGGCGACCATTTTTGGCAGGTATATTATTAACAGGGTCAAAACTAGGCGTCCATAAATTTTTCTCATAAATCTGTACTATCACCGCAAAATTTCCAAATTTCACGTTGATAGTAGAGATTAGGGATAAAATTTATGGATGCCTAGTTCTTACCTATATTAGCAGGTAACTTCTACTACGACCAAAAAATCTGCTTTTTTTCTTTCGTCAAAAATTATCTCACGCCATAATATTGCGTTTCCTTCGTAGCATTTCAAGGTTTCTTCCGTTGTTTCCTTTTCGCTCCAAATAGTAGTTTCAATTGGCCTAGGTCAATGCAAACTGACCTTGACAGTCACTGCTTGAAGCTACTATTTTTATTTGCCGATTATGGTATGCGATGAGTCATCGAATCAACGTTCGCTTATAATCTGCTAATCGCAGTTGAATCAAATTAATGTGAAATTACTGGTAAAGATTTGTAAATTATAGTTTGTGAGTTTGTTTATATATTTAATTATATATTATATATTTATAACAAAAGCGACAACAGAGGCATTTTTGATCAAAAAATTATGCATAGCACATATCAACTATAGTTTGATATGTGGGCTATCCATTGCGATAAAAAGTCTGGTTTCAACTCCTAAACTGAAAACGTATAGCAAAAAGTTAGCCTCAAAATATGCATTGAATGGCACGTTCCTATTTCTTCGAAACAACAAACACAACAAAAAAAATCGAAGAAGTATAAAGCGGGATTTAGGTAATGATGTACATGTATACTACGTCTCACCCAACAATCTTAGGTTAGATGAGGTCAGGAAAGTTCAAATGGATTTCCTCGCTTTGCCTCACCTATGATGGTCTGTGCTTACCGTACTCTATCATGAAGAAGAATATCCCGTCTTACGGCTACCGATACCGGTGTAGGGTGCTGCCGAATGGCAGTTTCAATAGCCCGATATCTTCCCTGCAGTTGACAAGCTTCTACAATGGTCACCCATCTCATTACTAGTCATCAATCACAGCTCTGGCCATAAGGCTAATCTAACGCAGAGTTCTTGTCATTAACTGAAGATGTAACAAAATGCTACAATTTCTGTGCTACATCGACTAGTATTTTTTCTATGGTCTCCAGTAATGGGACACCACCACTCAAGTTTCTCTGTTCTGTACCAGATTCAGAAGCATCCTACATTGATCAAGAATCTGTAAAACACTGAGGTGAGACGAAAATCAATTGAAGTCGATCTAGTATCTTCATTAAGAAATACATTTTCAAAGATGCCATTTTACGCTTGAAATGTAATAGAATTTCATTCACACTCAGCTCTTGAATACACTCATCAAATGTTTAATTTTCTGTATGTTTTACAGCGTTGCAGATCCATCATTCTCATTTGGAATAAAAATCTGATTGATCATATTTAACAAAAGAGTATTCACATATCCAAGGTGTTCATGTAACATAAATTCGATATTACTCGCGGCACCGTCGCTGAGCAGTTGAGATAAATCATTACTAGGATAAATTTTAATATTTTAACGCTTATCTAGTCGCCTTTGTGAATTCTGTCTAGCATGATTACTTTGCAGTTGTTAATCTCGTTTCTCAGCTATAAATGAAAAAATGGCTCAGAAAAAGTCATTCTTAAACGTTAGACTTTGTCTATATTATGACGGAAAAGAAAAGAATAAATCAGAATTTACGATCGATATTAACACACCGAGAGGATTAACTTCTCATAGTTTAAAGAATAAAGAACTACCCAGGACGAAGAATCTTGAAATATGATCTCGTACGTTCATATAAGATCTTGTAAGATCATATTATAAGATACCACAAGATTATCTTACAAGATTCCACAAGAATCTTGGTTCAAGTATCTTATAAGATTTCACAAGATTTTTCTTACAGCAAGATCTTGTATAACCTTGCAAGATCTGGTGATAAGATCGTGCAAGGTGTGACAAGATCTTGAAAGATTTCATAAGATCATGGCTCTGATTCTGTACTATAGCTTCCCTACAGACCCTCTTTAAAAAACAGCTTTTTTCTTTTCATAATATTTTCGAGCATAGGAAGGACTCTGACGTCTTTAGTAGCGCGTCTAACCACGTTTCTTATAGCCATGCACTTTATTTGTGCTCAGCTGATGTGTGCAGTTAGAGAAAGAAAAAATTCTAAGTTTCATCATAAGAACTATGTTTTATATATACTATATATCGTTGCAAAATTTATGTGGTAAGAATGAGTCATCGCTTCTTGTAAGATCTTATAAGATCTTGTAACAAGAAATCGTATGATCTTGTGATAAGAACTGACAAGATCTTGCAAGATCATATAACTTCTTGTTACAAGATCTTATAAGATCTTAAGATTTCTTATAAGCTGATCTTGTAAGATCTTACAACAAGAAGTTATCATACATGATCTTTACATGATCATACATGACCTTGGGATAAGATCTTACAAGTTCTTGCCAAAAGATCTTGCAGCAAGATTGCATAAGAAATCGTCAGATCTTATAAGATCTTGTAAGACGTCTTTCCCCTAGGTAGAAAGATTAGGTTTCAATGTGATTGAATATATTGGTCACAGCTTTTCTCATTGCCATAGAGAATGGAATATCCATAACGTTTTCCTAATTCTAGAAGGCACGTGACTTCGCTTATGATGGTTCGTTAAATACATTATATTCCCAAGTCACCAGTTAAACTTTCGCACGTCTTCAATGTTAACTACTTTAGAATATTCTTTTAATCATTACTCAAAATCTTATGATTATTCTCATGGCTATGTTGATCACGATGAAAATTTTTTACTATTACTCGTTGATAGGTGCTAAAGATGTGCCCATTCTTTTGTCAGCATGTTTTTAGCTAATATTCACACTGGCCAAACTTTTTGCTGTTCTTACACTCATATCTTCATAACCTTACGTCGATTTATTTTCTTGTCAATGTTTTTGTAAGATTCTTGTCACTTGCTATGTCATATAAAAATCCTTGAATTTTTTTTTTTCAATTTCTATGCTCTGTATGACATCTTATTATTATGTATAAATATTATACTAAAATTTCTGTCTTATGATTTCAGCCCGGGATCTTAAGATAAAAACACATGTTTACAAAGGATTTAACAAAATTCTATCTGAAACGTTGAAAGACCAGAATCTTGCAAGAAATAGAGCAAGAAAATCGACAAGCGCTTAAATTTACTTTTCACGTTGTTAAATAAATTTATCTTTTTTTGTTTCTTTCTTCAAGGAATATTTTACGCATATATAACATATATTCAACCGTTTGGGTTTCATTTTTTATTTATCTGAAAAATAAAACTGTTATTATACGTAATATTAAGCATTTGACCTAGATCAAGAGCAAAATATCAAAATTTATCCTAAATAATTAATATTTTGGTACAAAAGTCTAATATCAAAACAACAGCATGTCAAGTTCTGATGGAAAAATAGTATCAAAAGATACGCCGGATATCGAGGTAAAATTTTTAAAATATCTTTTGAAGATAGTAAAACATCTAAATCTTCTTATCTAAATCTTTATCTAAACCTTCTTATGTCAGATTTTCCGTAAACTCGCTGCTCTTCGTCAGTTCCTTGTTTTGTCAAAACTAGTGTGTGTTTGGGTCGTTAAGAGCTCCCAGATCAGATGTATCGCGGTAACTATTAGTCCATTCTAAATCAAACTGTCAGCATAAGCTGATATGAAAATGAGGTCGCTCTGGTGAGTATACTTTCCGATAGGTTACCGAGTACTTGCATTTTTCTTATGCGGGTATTCTGCTACATGAATGTCATAGGTACTTTAATTTTTTTCAAGTAAATATTACTTGCGCTGTACGCAGCACAGATGTCAAATTTTTTTCCGTCCACCGTTTTAGTAGAAATTGTTTTTACAGCGGTTTCAATAAATTTATTGTCTTCTCTATTGAGACCGCTGTAAAAACAATTTCTACTAATTTATCCTTGGTCATTTCTCGATATAATTTTGTCCATCGTTTTGTTTCACGTTCAGACACATAAAAGAAAAGCATATGTTCACAAGAATGACGTGCGTTTTTATCTTCACACGCTCACCTAAAATGGCTGGCCGTTTAGATACCCGCTAAGTAATATTTTACTTGCAAGAACCTATAACATTCTTGTAGCAGAGTACCTAACTCGAGTACCTAAGTTCAAGTACATTCACTAGGACGGCACCATCAACGTTCGTATATAGAAGAAGCTATCAACACCATTTTTATCTTGGCTTATTTTGACTATTAATTAAGTTGTAAGTATTAAGCTTTTGGAAAACTGTTTGTGAAGTCTTATCAAATACCTCTGATATTGTTGAAGGCAAAACGAATTCTGACAAGAGACGCTATGGCTATCTAATAACATGCTTATTTCTACATTGATGATTTATTAATGTTTTGTTTTTCTGACCTGAGGAGAAGGTGGAGATGGGATATTAGTTCTAGAAGATTTATTCGCATTGATCTATCATAGAGATATGCACGGGTACCATTTTCGTATCCGTACCCGATCCGAAAATTTTTTTTTCAGCCCGCACCCGACAACTTCGTACCCGTACCCAACCTTCGGATCGGATACGGATCGAGTTGCACATCTCTAATCTATCACTTAGACTTGCGTATATGCAATATAGAAGTCGTTTGCACAGAGAACATAACTGCTATATTTATTTTATTTAGAATTTACTTGCTCTGAATCCGAAAATTCGTCCCTTTGCCAATTCAAAACCATCATTTCAAACACTAAAAGACAAGAAACATTGGAAAAGAAATGACGAACACATGTGTTTAAATGTACATTTGCATACTTCCTCCATGCAGGAAATTATATTCAATTTCTTCTGTTTATAGGGTTGTAAAGATCTTGATCGTAATTTTCTTGATGTTAAACATACAACACTCAGTGAGCGAGCAGCATTAAAAGAGTCAGCAAGGTTTGTTTCGTTTCTTGACAGACTAATATTCGTTTAAAAAAAGACTGTACTTGACTGTCTTTTGATTAATTTTTGACAGAGAGGAAGTAGAGAGCTTCGGTTTCCATCATTGAAAGAGGAAACTTGTGCGCATGTTTCCATGTTTATGGGTTCATAGCTCAGAGTGTCCACTTCAAAATGAGAGTCAAGCGAGATCTTAACTTTTTTAGTAGTTCAGATATAGTATCGGATTCTCTTGGAGTTCCAAAACTAGTATCCGATGACTATTGGAAACACCAGGAAGGGATGGTTTATATTGTGCCTCGTAGCAATATTTGTTCTTGAAAAAACAGTTCTAACACCCAGAGTGAACCGAGTTTCACGAAACGTAGGGTTTTCCATGTATTTTCACCTAACATTAAGAAATTCAAAAGTTACTCAGAAAACATCAGAACTTCAGGATGTACAGTATTTGGGCTATTTTATATCCCATTTATAAGAAATCCCCACAAAAGAATGTAGAAGTCTCTAGGGTTTTCCAAAATAGTTCCAGAAAATCTCTGCACAAAAACATGGATTTTCTTCCTTTTCTGTTTTTATAAGCACGTCTAGTGAACAAAATTAAGCTTATCCTGAAATTCTGAACTGGTTCTGATGTTTTCTGAGTAACTTTTGAATTTCTTAATGTTAGGTGAAAATACATGGAAAACCCTACGTTTCGTGAAACTCGGTTCACTCTGGGTGTTAGAACTGTTTTTTCAAGAACAAATATTGCTACGAGGCACAATATAAACCATCCCTTCCTGGTGTTTCCAATAGTCATCGGATACTAGTTTTGGAACTCCAAGAGAATCCGATACTATATCTGAACTACTAAAAAAGTTAAGATCTCGCTTGACTCTCATTTTGAAGTGGACACTCTGAGCTATGAACCCATAAACATGGAAACATGCGCACAAGTTTCCTCTTTCAATGATGGAAACCGAAGCTCTCTACTTCCTCCCTGTCAAAAGTTAATAAAACACACTTGTTTTCTCTCTAGATGTTTGAAATGCGCTGATGCTCCATGTCAGGTAAGTTGAAATCCAAACTACATGCGTTTAGAACTTAATGTTATCAAATACATTGCAGAAAAGTTGTCCTACGCAAATCGATATCAAACAATTTATAACAAGTATTTCAAATAAGGTAGTACTTTCTTACTGTCGATATACAATAATATGTGTTTTGTAACTATTTGCTTTAGAATTATTATGGTGCGGCAAAAGCAATATTATCAGATAATCCGCTTGGTTTAACATGTGGTATGTAGCCGTTTTGTAGATATACTTGATGCACAGTAAAAATTATTGTGTCGCATTTTGTGTCGCAGTAAAATGTGTCGCAGCTCCTGTGAGAAAATTGTGTCGCATAATTGTGTTGCCGTTACTAAGCCTTAGTAACAGCTACACAATTATGCGACACATTCTTTTGCGTACCTCAAGAACTGTATCTGAAAGTTTCAGCGCTAATACGTAAAAGATAAGAAAATTTTCGAACTTTTTACGTGTTTTCAATTTCGAATTGGTGTTTTTGGAGGATAAGGATCCCTCTCTTGGTTTTTTTTAACTATCTTCTACGTTAAACATTTTTTCTCTAATGAAAAATAACCAATCAGAGGCCTTGACTACGCCATTAATCCCAGATCTCGGAAACTAAATATTTTGAAGGCCTGTGAATATTACCGGCGAATTGAGCTTGTTGACATTGTGTACAGCACCCCAAAATGAACTAAAAATATTCTTAAAATCGAATAAGAGATCGAAAATACTTAATTTCTACTGTTTTCTCTATGGTAGAAATACCCAGCGGAATGTGTCGCAGCCTCAATGGAAAAAATGTGTCGCAAGTGCCTACCGGTGTCGCAGAATATGTCGCAATTTGCGACACATGCGACACATTAGTTTTTAGTGTGTGATTTGGAAATGCAGGCTGTAAGCTATCGGCATCATCCGGAAATCGCCGTCGTCGCGGATTCGTATATATTAAAGTGAAAATGCGCACAATTGTGGGTGAAGAAGCGAGGAGGACGCTGGAGAACTTCTTTACCCATTTCACCCTCACTCGCCGCGCATTCATGTATGTTAAAGTGTAAGTGCTAAAGTGTTAACACTTTAACACTGAATCCGTGACGACGGCAATTTTCTCCTAACATTCAGCCCTGTTAGGAACATAGAGACCGCCCCGTGTGTGTGTATCGATGTTATCTTCAGGATCGATTTGTTGCTAGAGTCAATCTAGCATCTAGTGCTGAAACTACAACCGCATTACTGAAGAACTATAACATTTTACTTGAGATCCGTTCGTGTTGTTCCACTATTTGGTTTCTAGGAATGGTCTGCCCCACGAGTGATTTGTGCGTGGGTGGATGTAATCTGTATGCAAGTGAAGAGGGACCAATCAATATTGGTGGTTTACAACAATTTGCTGTTGAAGTAAGATAAGCCAAAAATGTAAATTGATTAAAATTTCATGCTTCTTTTTTTAGATATTTAAAGCAATGCGTATTCCAGCTGTTCGGGATCCACGAATGAATTTACAAACACTACCTGATGTATACAGATCGAAAATAGCACTCGTTGGTTGTGGTGCTGCCTCTATTAGTTGTGCAACATTTCTCGCACGATTAGGTTATACAGATCTGACAATATTTGAAAAATGTGATTTTCTTGGAGGATTAAGGTATTCGTATTCTTGACTCGTGTGTAAAACCTTAAAATTCATTCTTGTAATTCCAGTTCAGCAGAAATTCCACAATATCGTTTACCATATGATGCTGTTAATTTTGAAATTGAATTAATGAAAGATCTCGGTGAGTATGAATTTTACAGTATTCATTTGGCATTGTAAAATGAAGGTCTATTAAAGAGGTCAACATCATTCCAAATAAACCACTTACCACCGAAGAAAATGGAATTACATTAAAATCATTAATGGACGAAGGATATAAAGCAATTTTTCTTGGAATTGGTACGTAGAAATAAATCTAGCGGAAAATAATCATGAACGTGAGTAAATTTTTTAGGTTTGCCAAATCCGAATATCGATCCAATCTTCAAAGATTTAACAGTCAATCATGGATTTTATACATCAAAAAATTTCCTTCCAATTGTTTCTAAAGCGAGTAAAGCTGGTAAGATATTAGTTATCACATATCTCGATCATACCTTATGAATAGATATTTTTTAGGTATGTGTGCGTGTAAATCGACGTTACCGACTTTAAGTGGAAATGTTATTGTGCTTGGTGCTGGTGATACAGCAATGGATTGTGCAACGAGTGCAATCCGATGTGGTGCAAAAAAAGTGTTTGTTGTATTTCGAAAAGGTTTCAATCAAATGAGAGCTGTGCCTGAAGAAGTAAGATACTATAACAATATTGTACAAATAAATGAAACTTTTCTGTTTCTTCTCGTATTTTAATAAAGGTTGATGTAGCCATTGAAGAACGTTGTGAATTTTTACCTTTTTGTTCGCCTAAAAAGGTGACCACAAGAGATAACAAAATAATTTCATTAGAATTAGTCAGAACGGAACAAGATGATAATGGTACTTATATTTCTTCACTCAAATTGAATTTTTTAAATAGCTATTTTCATTTTGCAGGTGACTGGATCGAAGATGAAGATCAAATAGTTAAATTAAAATGTAGTTACATTATATCAGCATTTGGGTCGACTCTCAACGAAGAACCAGGTAAGTTTAAGTAATTATTTTAGTAAAATTCATTCTATAAATGACTATGTCTTTTAGTTATAAAAGCCATGGAACCACTTAAATTTGACAAATATGGTTATCCAATCGTTGACAAAATAACAATGGCATCAAGTTTACCGAATGTATTTTGTGGTGGAGATTTGGCAAAAGTAGCAACTACAACGGTCGAGAGTGTGAACGATGGAAAAACAGCTGCATGGCACATACATCGATACATACAAGTAAATTTTAATTTAAAAGATGTGAACTTTACACAATGTTGATATATATCTAAGAGATTTCACTTTTTAGGGAACTGATTCCATTCCACTAACTCCTCAATTACCAAAATTCTTTACGGCAATTGACAAAGTTGATGTTAGCATTGAAGTATGCGGAATGAAATTTCCAAATCCATTTGGCTTAGGTGAGGCAAACCAGTTATTTTAACAATTGTCATTTGATTAGCAATACATTTATTTTTCAGCCTCAGCTCCGCCTGCTACATCTTCACCGATGATCCGACGTTCGTTTGAAACTGGCTGGGGATTTGTTGTTACCAAAACCTACTGTTTAGACAAGGTTTGTTAATGGAAAAGTTTGTTACAATACATTATAAATTTTTTATTCGTTTTTAAGGATGTTATAACAAATATTAGTCCTCGAATGGCGCGTGGAACAACATCGGGCCATTTATTTGGACCAGGACAAGGAAGTTTCTTAAACATAGAACTTATATCAGAAAAATCCACCGAATATTGGCTACGTTCAATTAAAGAATTGAAACAAGATTTTCCTGATCGAGTTAGTTGCGCACTTTTTTTCCAATATATGAGAAATAATTCAAGAGATAAATCTTCTATATACCATAGATTATTATTGCCTCAATAATGTGCAGTTACAATGAAGCAGATTGGACCGAATTAGCCAAATTAAGCGAAGAAGCTGGTGCTGATGCTCTCGAGGTAAGTTAGAGAGGTATTCATCGCCTCAAAAACGTTAAAATATGCGTAGATTGCTTGTTATATCTCTTTTTAGCTCAATTTGTCTTGTCGTAAGTGATCGATGACACCAACTTCATCGATGTCGTACAATATAGGATATTTTTAGCACATGGAATGGGAGAGAAGGGAATGGGATTAGCATGTGGCCAAAAAGCAGATCTAGTTTTGGGTATTTGCAAATGGGTCCGAGCTGCAATAAAAATTCCTTTTTTTGCAAAGATGACGCCAAATATAACTAATATTGTTGACATTGCCCGAGCAGCAAAAGAAGGTAAATATATCTTAAAATGTGTAATATAATAAAATATATTAGGTTCTTTTAAATAGGTGGAGCTGATGGAGTAACAGCGACTAATACTGTTAGTGGTATAATGGGAATCAGACACGATTCAACAGCGTGGCCAAGTGTAGGTAAAGGAAAGAAGACAACATATGGTGGTGTGTCGGGAAATGCAATCCGTCCAATTGCATTAAGAGCTGTGAGTGCTATTGCTAAAGCATTACCCGGATATCCAATTCTAGCGACAGGAGGAATCGGTAAGAAACGATATTCCTTTTAATACATGTTGCATGTTATTTTGTTCGATTCTTTTAGATTCGGCTGATGCTGCTATGCAGTTTTTATACGCTGGTGCATCAGTTCTTCAGGTAATTAAGTGGATCTTCATAGAGAATCAAACAAGATGGGTTTGGTTTCGTGTAGGTGTGTAGTGCAATTCAGAATCAAGATTTCACATTAATTGACGATTATGTAACCGGTCTTCAAGCTTTATTATATTTAAAAAGTCTTGGTCTGGAAGGATGGGATGGTCAGTCTCCACCGACTCCAAAACATCAAAAAGGCAAGGCAATTCAAGTGAAAGATCTTATTGGAAGTGTAAGTGAAGAACTTATATTGAATGTCTTCATCTAAAAATACTGTTTCTCCTCTATTTTAAAAGCATTTACCTCCATTTGGTGAATATCGAAAACAACGTGACAAAATAACTCAGGATTATTTTAAAAATGTTGACATATTATCCCCTGACTTTGAACCACAGGAGGTTCGACCAGCAAAGGAACCAAAAACAAGTGTACCGAGACTCGTTGATGTCCGAGGACTTGCACTAGATAAAATAACTGATTTCAAACACTTAGATCCACGAGAACCGGCCGTTGCAATTATTGATGATGTGAGTGCATGCTGAATAGTCTTGTCTGTGTTTAAAATTAACAGAATCAAACTCGTCGCCTCTTTTGTCTATCTATAGGATTTATGTGTTAATTGTGGTAAATGTTACATGGCCTGTAATGACTCTGGCTATCAAGCGATTACATTCGATCCCGTCACGCACATTCCTCACATTACAGAAGATTGTACAGGTACAGGAGACCGACTATTTATGGTGCTTAATATACACTTTTTTATTCAATTTCAGGTTGTACACTTTGCGTTTCGGTTTGTCCAATTATTGATTGCATAACAATGGTGCCTCGAACAACCACATATGAAATCAAACGCGGTTTAAAGAAACAAAAAATGAATGAATTGACATCATCATTAGGCGTCGTGCAATAATGGCTTTATATATGACGTGATTTAAACTTTATTTACTTAAAGAAATATAAGTATATACATTATAAGTATTTTCATATATGATGTTTTATTTTGTTTCATTTGTAAACTTATGATTAGTTTTGCTAGATTATTGTTTACCGTTGTCCGTAACCTCCGTTGACCGTACCCTATTTTGAATAAACACACTTTGCTACATACAGTGTAGATATTTGTTAACTAAAACATACGAAAACTCAAGAAGTGTTGAAACCATCACTTAAATGTGTTCTAAAATACGAATATCTTAACTGCCTTATAGACAATGTAATAATCTCGCCTCATAGTGACATCTGACATTACTTAATTTTTATTCATGTTAAAGTTTTTCTTTAACGGGAAATGGTACACATTGTCTTTCTAAAGTATCGAAAGTTTTGTTTTTATCCCATTTTAAATAATAATTAACTTTTCTCTCTTAGCAACCATTTACTCAATTTGACGTCCATAGTTTACCACTCTAACACGTTCCATCAATCTCATCTGCTGAACTTTTTTTATTATTCATTCCAGATCCATAACCGCAATTATTGACGCCTACTCGATAATATACTAGTGAGAGCAAAATTCGTTGAATTTTAATGGTAAACTATGCGAAAAACAGATTATTTATTGATCTTTGCAGTTTTTAAACCTGAGTTTATCTTAATAGGCGTGTAAGGCAAATACAAACTGTACAGCTGATCATATAAGTTCTCACAGACTAAAAACAAATTTATAGAATATTACACGTGAACGATTGCTATCATTCGTTGTTCGTTACTTCTTCAATATTATTTTTGAAGAACCTGTTGTCCTCGTTTAGAAAAACATTTCTAGCCTTTTCCATCAGATGAAATAATCTTGAAAATAACAGAATGTTATTTTTCGATAATGTGGACTCAGTTTCGCTTATAGATCGAATTTCTTCTTCTTAAGAACTATACACAGTTCACCGAGAATATGGTCTTGAAGTACACTGAAGAACCGAACATGTTTTCTGAAGACATTGCCTTGAATTTCTTAACATCTTAACAGCTCTCTGAGAACTGAAATTTATTTCGGGATGGAATTAATTTACTGATAAATATGAACGAATCAATTCGTTTTAACTCAAATCATCATGATGTTTTCAGTGATCTTCTTTGGATGTACATTTTCGATTGGATGATAAAAATTAGAAGAAGTGAAATAATCGCGAATAGACATGAAACAACGCTGTATAGTTGTTAGAGCAAAGTACTAGAATTCTGAATTCTAAATTCTAAAATATCATTTTTTTAATTTTATCTTCTGGCAATCTGTTCAAAAGTAAATATGAGATGTTCTATTGTAGAAGGAATATAAGTAAGTAAAAATCAAATGCTAGATTTAGCAGATTCTCTTCTCAAAGCGAAGTATGGTGCAACCTAATCCTAACCTAACCTATAGGTTAGGTTTGACCTGCAGGGCTCTAACGTATGAAGACGAACAGTCTTTTAGTCAGTATTAAAAGTGAAGGAGTACCATAATGTTTTACCTATCTAGAAATGTGTCACTGCTTTTTGATGACAGAAGAATATTGTGTGCAAGGAAACACAGTGAAGGTCCATTTTTTTATTCTCTCTTTTCAATTAGTTATCTTTTATCATCTGCATTGATAAAAGAATTGTTTGATTATCATCTTGTATTGTATGTTTTAAGATGTTTTCTCTCTCTTTATTTTCTACTTATCTGCGAACATTTTCATTGCTAAAACGAGAAAAATAAATTTCAGCAAAATTCCTTAAACATACAATGGATACCACACCACCAACAACACCAACGAATACGCTTGATACTCAATATCAGCCAATGCTAATCTCAACATCATCGACAACATCGTTAAATGTGATTCCCGCAATTCAGACTGCTAAAAAATCAACACCAGACTTCCAATTATATCATGATAAGTTTATTCAAACATTTGAACAATGGCAAGATTTTGAACAAATTAAATTTGTTGAAACATTACTTAAACATATGTCACATTATCAACATGGACAAGTTAATTCTTATCTATTACCAATGTTACAACGTGATTTTGTTGGACAATTAGCAGCTCGAGGTCTTGAACATATTGCCGAAAAAATTTTAACTTACTTAGATGATACTGCGTTATCAGCAACAGAATTAGTATGTCGAGAATGGTATCATGTTGTTTCAGAAGGTATGATTGCTTATAAATTAGCCTTCAACTATAAGTTTCCCTAGATTTTTCTAGCCTTATTATCGGTTATTTGCCAGATCGTACTTCGACCCTTGTTCTCTGTTATTATAGGTATGTTGTGGAAAAAATTAATTGAACGAAAAGTTCAAAATGATTCATTATGGCGGGGTTTATCCGGGCGTCGTGGTTGGTCACATTATTTATTTCGTCAAATGTTACAAAATGGTGGACAACAAAAAAAGCATGAATTTTATCGTCATTTATATCCACAAATATGTAAAGATATTGAAAAACTTGAATCAAATTGGCGTACTGGAACATTTACATTACATAAAATTCAATGTCGTTCACAAAATAGTAAAGGTGTCTATTGTTTACAGTATGATGATGAAAAAATTATTAGTGGATTGAGAGATAATACAATTAAAATATGGGACCGAAAAACATCAGAATGTACAAAAGTTTTAACCGGTCACAATGGTAAGTGATATAATTTAATATTTCGAAAGTTACTATAGAATACTGTTGAGAACAGAATTGTGATACACAGAAGAATGAGAAAACTATTGTCGAGACAACACAATGATCAATCCTATCTTTGTTTTATTGAAAAAAAACACTGGAGCTAGTTCGTAAAATAAAGGATGCAACAAAATCATTTAATTTCAGAGCTTCGTACAAAATTTTGTGAAGTGTTGTGTTTCATTCTAGGTAGTGTATTGTGTTTACAGTATGATGAAAAAGTGATTATAACCGGTTCAAGTGATTCAACAATACGTGTATGGAATGTGAAAACGGGTGAACTGTTAAATACATTATTACATCATTGTGAAGCTGTTTTACATTTACGATTTATGGATGGAACGATGGTAACATGTTCAAAGGATCGAAGTATAGCTGTTTGGGAAATGGTATCACCCACAGATATTACCATTCGTCGAGTTCTTGTTGGACATCGAGCAGCTGTGAATGTTGTCGATTTTGATGATAAATATATTGGTAAGAAATGCAGATAATATCGTTTTTCTAACATTGTCAAAACGCTTGTTCTAAAATGGTCGAATGTATCACGCAAAAATGATCTTCATTTTACGTTACAATCACCAATACTAATTTTTTCATTTAGTTAGTGCAAGTGGAGACCGTACAATCAAAGTGTGGGATACAACATCGTGTGAATTTGTTCGAACGTTATTGGGCCATAAGCGTGGCATAGCCTGTTTGCAATATCGTGATAAAATTGTTGTTAGTGGTAGTTCAGATAATCACATGTAAGTGGCATCATGAGATTGTACAGTTTTATTTTTTGTTTATTTTATGTTATTTCTCGTTTTCAGTCGTATATGGGATATTGATTGTGGTGCATGTTTACGAATATTAGAAGGCCATGACGAATTAGTACGTTGTATTCGATTTGATTCAAAACGTATTGTTAGTGGAGCATATGATGGTAAAATAAAAATATGGGATTTACAACAAGCACTCGATCCAAGATCATCAACACAATCTTTATGTATTCGAACATTAACCGAACATTCAGGACGCGTATTTCGCTTACAATTTGATGAATTTCAAATAGTCAGTAGCTCCCACGATGATAGCATTTTACAATTTAATTTTTTAACAAACAATAATAATAATGATCAGTAAAATCAGTCAGAAATACGTTGAAGTACGTTAGAAAAGAAAAACTTAAAGGAAAATATAGTTTGTTTGAGCAAATTTAATTTTTCGATATTTTCCATTCTCAGCGTTTTTTTTTCATATGATATTTATAGTAGACCAATTTTAAGCAGTGTTTATGTGTGTTTTTTCATTTTTTTTTCTTCATCTGTCCATCGTTTGCTTTGCTTTTCATATTTCTTTTTTTCTTCAAACAAAATCTGTGTATATTTATATTGTATGTAACTCAATGTATATGTTCTCGCTTCATTTCTTGTCAGACTAACTTTTTCCTGCGGTGGACTTAGTTCTTTTTCTGATGGTGTTTTGCACCGCATACAGATTTTTTTGTTTATAACGACGATATTTTGTTTGCGATTTTGCTTTCTATTCTCAATTCTCTCTACGATATATAATGTATGCGTGTGTGTGTTATTGTTCCTTTTTTTTTGTTGCGCTTAAGTCAGAAAAATTTTGAATAGCGTATTTGTTTATGTTCATGTGTTGTCGTTTCTACTTGTAACTTCAACAATAGAGAGAAATCTATTAACTGTACCCTATTATTCAGGTATCAATGAAAATTAGTAAGTCAAAACATAATTGGCTCATTAGATTTGTCTTGTTGTTTATTAATTTTTTTAAAATCAGAAATGACACAAGATAAATACTGAACAGTGTTTGAAAGTAAAATGCAAAAAAAGCTGCTTCAAACGATTCAAACCAATTGCCATTTACATATTTTTAGTTATATCGTCTGTCTTTAACTAATCCTCATCCAAAAGTAAGGTGTCCGTAATTCAAAGGAGGAGCACAACTTGTTTTCTCGATGAATTATACATGGTTGGATAGGGCGCGTCGAGCTAATTCAGAATATATGTGTTTCACCTATTCAAAAACCCATTCGATTACTTTAGCTTTTTTCGAAATTTCGAGTTAAAAAATTATCGAGATGTTCACCCAAAACTGAGAATCGGCTAAAATTTTCGAAATACACATCAGTCGACTCAATCTTTTATCCTGATTCTGAATATGATATTTTTATTGCTCAAACGTTCTGATGGAGAAAACTGAGAATTACAGACAGGTTTCCGACTTTTTCGCCTCTTATTTAGAAAAAACGAATTTTCTTAGCACAGAAAGGAAAGAAAACGAAGCGGATACGACATTTTGTTCAGGGTCATGTAACGATTCGAATGCACTATGAAAAGCGGCTCCATCTCATAACTAAAAAGAGTTGATAGGTTTACGACCGGGACAAGGTCATTTTCGGTTCCTTCCGAAGAACCGGTGGGCCAGGTGGTATCCGAACACCGTCTAAATGACATTTTCTGATTTAGTTTTTCACACTGAACACGAAGACAAAAACAAAAAGTTATACGATCTCATGTAACTTTGGAATATCGATTTTATTTGGAAAAAAA
>CAJNOQ010002279.1:0-25223 GCA_905250885.1 Didymodactylos carnosus | reverse complement strand
TCTATTTTTAGCGAGGGGTACCGTCAAAAAGTTAAGAAAAATTTTCAAACAAATTGACGCAGAAAAATCCCCATGGTAAAATTAAACAATTTTAAAAATTTTTCTTAACTTTTTGGCGGTACCCCTCACTCAGAATAGAAAACTTTCCAGGTTATCAAGTGTACTGAATACGAAAAAGCACTTTGCTTCAACTCTAAATGAACTTTAATTTTTTGTCGGTGATATGTTATTAATCGGTGAATGCCTAGTATTACGTAATCCATCAATCTTTTCAATTTTTTGAATTTCTACTTTCCCTAAAATAAATAACCGTAATCCTTTGAGTGTACCCCTGATCATGTAATGATTAACACTTTTTGAATTTTTGTATAAGGCATCATAACCAATAAGTATAGAGCTCCTAATTGTACGGGAGCTTTGTCAGACTCCTTAGGAATTACTATTTCCTAGCCTGTCCGTTTCATCAGCTACAGAGCGGTCATTTATCCATCTACTAGTTGCACCGCCGGACATTACCTCGCTCAACCTTAAATCTAAATAAATTATATTTTACAACTTAACTTGATTACTTGGTAAGTACTTGAAAAACTTGGTAAGTGTTTTCAAAATTTCACGCTTGCCATGTGATTTCAGAAGTACTTCTCAATGATTAAAATACTTGCTTTTATTGCTAAGAATTACTTTTGAAAGTCCTAGGCAAGTAAGGGGTAAATCGAAAAACCGTATTTAAATAACAAAAGGGTATTTCTTTTTGACCAAGAAACTAGAAAGTGTTTTTTTGAAAGAGTCGAAGGGTTTTTTAGCTTTGGTAAAAATCAGAAGGGTTTTTTCCTAAGCGCATTTGGTTGAGGGAATTATCGTTTTTTGGTTTTTGGTGAACGACATGAACCAACCAAAACGGCACAAAGATTATTTGAAATTTAGTACTGGTACTTATCTCAGAACAGTAAGTTCGTCTTTTATCATTTAACATCTCTAATCTGTACAATTTTTTATATATCCTAGGCGTGTATGGGAATATTAGGTGGTACTCCATTAACACGTAGCAACGCATAAACAAACAACAGAAAACAGTTTCTTTTCCTATAGTATAGGTATAGGAAAAGAAATTGTTTTCTGTTTTTTTTTTCCCATCGAAAAAGTCCTTTGCGTGTTATATTATATACTCTATTAACTCTTGACTATATGCATCTTGTTTATGAAGAGAAAACACTCTTTTTCTAACTAAAAATAGAATTACGATCAGCAGTTGCTTGGATAAGCCAGGTTAGGACCGCTCGCCACTATCGATTTACATGAATACTATACCTTTGCTTAGGAAAATGCGTTTTCTTTGTGGACTTCAGACACAATAATATTAGTTCGCAAAGTGAATCTTAAGCGACAATAGAGAAACACTTGAGTAATATTACCTTGAAAACAATCCAAGTACTTGCGATTTTACTTGACAAGTGCTTCTCAAGTGAAAAATCAAGTATTTGCACGCTGGACAAGTACTTTCAAGTAAATTTCTTTTTGGAAAAAAGACAAGTACCGGCTTCATTATACAAGCGAAGTACTTGGGCACAAGTACGTTCTCTAGGGATTGCATTGAAAAACGCATTACGTCTTTAGAAAAAGTTTTATAATAAATGGATAAAGCTATAAAATTCATTCAAGGTTAGTCGTTATTTGGTTTAAACTAGGTTTATTAAAAACAAAAAATCGAGCTATGCTCATCACATGTTGTGACAACTTAATCAAAAAAAGAAATATAGCTAAATTGCTAAAAAGGTCATTATTTATGCAAAAACAAACGAAAACGCTAAGTAAATCTTGTCGAGCTTTGTTAGAGATTTGTAGGCATATTTCAGAGAAGTCACAATAAAAAATACTAATGTCAAGATAAGGAACTCTACTGAGGGTGCTACCGAAACACACACACATCTCACAGGGGCATTTCAACAGTGAAGGGTGCCACAGAAACAGACATCCAGTGAGCGTCTGTCTTACTAAGGGAGTCACAAAATGAAATATCTGCCAGATGTTTTCGTTGAGTTTAATTTTTCAGCTCTGAATATAATAAATTTAGGCTCAATTCAACCAAAACTTTGTTTTGCTAATTTGCACCCTTGCCGAATTTCTGTTAAGTGGAAATTTAAAGGAATTTCTATAAATAATTACCAAGAATCTAGAAATTTCATGAAGCTATTTGCAACTGCTAGAAAATCAAAAAAGGAATTTCTAGATTCCTAGGAATTATTTATTGAAATTCCTTTGAATCTCTAGACCCCATTACCTATATAAGGAACTCTTACTGACCGGACACTTTACGCTTAACGTAAGATTGATTCTTATCCATCCATCGACATTCTTCTTCTGAACGATAAAAAAACATGCATAAACTGAAAACCTGTCCATTTTTGCACACTAAAGCAGCGTATTTTTTTTATTCCCTGAACACTGAAAATGTAAATCTAAAAAAGGTCACATGATACCGGAACAACTGGACATTAGAAGGCACCCTCAGAAGAGAGCACTTTGCCCCATATGTCCGAATTAAGCCCACGTGAGGGTGCAAAAGTTAATGGGCTTATTCTTTTGATCGGAAAAAGCCAGGATCTTTAGCTATCTTCGTTAGAAAGTTATAAGCAATTCCTTTTTTTCTCCTTTTTTTCCGCTAATAAAAGATGGAATTTTCCTCCACGCAGAGACATCATTAGTTTCGGTTGTTTATGCGTCGATACGTGTTATTCTGACATTATGTCATAATGTCAGAATAACACGTAGCGACGCATAAACAAACAACAGAAAACAATTTCTTTTCCAATGGTATAGGAAAAGAAATTGTTTTCTGTTTTTTTTTTCCCATCGAAAAAGTCCTTTGCGTGTTATAGAAATGTTATGTACATCAACACATAGTCAAGATGGAACAATTCAGACAGAGATAGTATAAAAGTGTCTGTGTTCTCTGAAGACCAAGAATAACAAAACACTATAACTAGAATTGTGTCCAGAATTCTTTTGAGAACCGGTAAGTATATTTACTTAGGTATGCTTCTAAAATCCATTAATTACTTCTAAACAAGTACTGTAAATCGAGGCGATCAACTCGGGCCTACATCCCCACACCATTCACAGACACACACTCACACATAACCCAGGCGAAAAAAATCAATCTTACGTTAAGCGTAAAGTGTCCGGTCAGTAAGAGTTCCTTATATAGGTAATGGGGTCTAGAGATTCAAAGGAATTTCAATAAATAATTCCTAGGAATCTAGAAATTCCTTTTTTGATTTTCTAGCAGTTGCAAATAGCTTCATGAAATTTCTAGATTCTTGGTAATTATTTATAGAAATTCCTTTAAATTTCCACTTAACAGAAATTCGGCAAGGGTGCAAATTAGCAAAACAAAGTTTTGGTTGAATTGAGCCTAAATTTATTATATTCAGAGCTGAAAAATTAAACTCAACGAAAACATCTGGCAGATATTTCATTTTGTAGCAAAATCAATAACGATTCTCGGACACAGCTTATTTTGGAAGAAAATTTGAAAACATAGTGTTTTTTACCTTCCCGTAGATACTTTTATAGGCAAAAATCGATTTTTTCATTCTCATCAGGGATGCATATACCAGAAAAGTTATTTATAAGAATCAGCTTGTTACGTTATCTGTTGTACCTTCTATTTTTGTTCTTGCCGTTTTCAATTTCAAGAAAATACTGGGCTAGACGGGCGGGCCTGAGATGTATCATTTCTTGCTTTTGAAGTAGCGATTGAACTGCGAGTGTTCACCATATTCGTTTATTAACAAACCTAGTCCTTCGTTATTTAATATGTAAAACAAATGACGCAAATGTATGAAATAAAATTCGCATGTGTTATGTTTAAAAACAAGCAAGTAATAAGATAGTTTTGATCTTGATTTTATACGCACAACATTAATTATAACATAATACGAAAAAAAAAAAGGACGTGGACGTTTAGAATATACAGAAAGAAATATGTATTGTACATAGGTCTGCTCCTTTTAGTGGATGGACAAAAGGAAAGAAAAATTTGATATATCAATAGAAAGTACTGCTCATTACTATATACACACGTTAAAGTTGTGTAAATTGACGGCAGTGATACATTGTTCTACCATGTAATTAAATTGTATTTCTTAGTAGAAACCATAAGCCGTAGAAAAACTATACTAATACTACTATTCATTTCAAAATAGAATGACTGAAGATGTGTCCTAAATAGTTTTACTGCGAAAAAATTATTCAGAGCAAGAGAAGAAATTGCTCGAACACATATAGTCTCTCTTAGTGCGTTTTATGAACTATAGTTCCGCTAAAAAAAAAGCGTTCTCAATTCTTCCTTATAAGGAAGAATAAGGAAGAATTGAGAACGCTTTTTTGTCTTCCTCATTCTCGATCGATTTAAGAGCAAGGACGAAGGTCGACGAAAGAAGTAAGCAAGAATGTATTCTACTATGACAAATATGTAAGAATAAGGTGATCGACTGAAATTTATTATAGGCATATGTCTAGCAGCTTACTAATGATAATAAGGCTTTCGTTGGGTTTGGTGACCAAACCAAACCCAAACTGTTTGGGATCACAAACCCCAAATCTTCACCAAACCCAAACCCATCAAACACAAATCCAAACTATTTGGGTACAAAACACAAATATGGCTTTGGATTTGGTGCATCCCTAACAGTAGGTAAGGAAAAAATAGATAAATTTACGGTTTAATCTATATGATATATTATTCAGTGCAGAGATGGGCGAGTACGCAGATTCTCGAGTAGGAGTACGAGTACTGAGCGTCGAGTATACGTACGAGTACGAGTATTTTCTAAAAAGTACTCGAGTACGAAACTTTTTAAAAGACAAAAATACTCATGAAAAAAGGTTTAGCTGCCAGACAATAGCCATTTTCAGTATCTTTCTGGCTATCAGTTAAAGGTGAGTTAGGTTCTAGTCTTAGTTTTTTTATTTTACTGTTTATTATTTATTTGTTTTACTTTATCTGAACACACAAGAATGAAACATTGTTCTAGAAGATCGTTATTGCATTTTAAAAAATGTTAACACGCATAACGTTGATGCTGATAACTTTGAACGATGTGGGCGGATGATAAAGCCGCTTTGAGAAAAAATTCTCTCTATTGATGCGGACGTCGCAGGGATAGTAAAATATTTTAGAGTTAATTTTGATAGATGAGGATATGATTCATGTTTCGCTAAAATAAGATCAATGTCCATTCTTTGTCCTTTACCTCAGCTATTCTGATACAGTTGAATTTATATTTAATATTCTTTTAGATGGATCTTCAAGATAAGGAAATAAATATAATAATAATAATAGAAGAAGAAGAAGAAAACAGCCTGATTTGTTCTCATCTTAATTATAGGTTATTGTATGTTAAGTCATTTGTCTTAAATTTTTAATGTCTGAAGAAGATACAAAATTCGCACGGCCAAAAATTCTTTGTACAGCATACTAGTGAAAAAGTTTCAAGTACTCGCAAATACTCGAGTATATTTTTAAGTACTCATGAAGAAAAGCCCTGAGTACGAGTACGAGTACTGAAGATTTTGTACTCGAGTATACTTGAGTACGAGTACGCGCATCTCTGATTCAATGAACCCAAAAAGAAGAGATCGGCAGCCTAATGACCTTTCATCTGACTGGATACGAGTTAAGTATCTTGTCACGATGCCAACGACCAGTTTATGGAATAAACGTTCGTCCAATATCAAGATATGTCCATTTTAAACTTCCGACACAAGATCAAGTTATTTTTAAAATTTATTAAGATACTTTTCAGCAGTGTGTTTATTTTGCCAAAGATATTTAACGCCTTTCACGTCTGAAAATGACGAACCATGTGTCCGACGATTCATCAAAATAGGCCATAGAACTTAAAGCAATCGGTATTGTAGCTGCTGGAAGAGCAAACTTTTTTGTACACGTTTGTCTATAACAGCCGATTATGAAACCATTAATAATAAATATACTAAATATCATTGTGAGATAATATTTAATTAATAGACATAAATTTTGTTGAACAAACATAAAATATTGCGCTAGTTTGCCTCACTACAGCGGGGGCATTTCATCATCATATATCCTTGAGGGTGAGGGTGAGTGTGATAATCGAAATAATGAAGAAAGATTTAAAAATATTTTCTTTATCTTTTACCTTTGATCTGCTGTTAGATTGGCAAGTTGCAAGAGACTTGTTTTTGCTGTAAAACGATAGTCAACTATTTCTTTTATGATCAAGAAATGTTTCAGTGGCATAAAAGTTCTTTTTTATCGTTTTACATTTCATAATAAATGAGAGAAAAACTATATATGACTTTCAAAGTATAAATGAAGTAGTTGAACCGAAATCTAGATCATGGTAGCTGTTCTCACCACTAGGAACTGAGACTGTCATTGTACATAGATCTTCGGAAATATGTATAACAGATACAGTTTGGTCTTGTGATTGAATAAATCGTATAGATCCTTTGCCATCTGAAGAGTCCCTTAAGCAAGGACGAAACCAGTCATGGCTGCTGTTCTCACCACTGTGGACGGATCTTATCATTAGATATTCTTGTTCTTCAAGATATCTAACAGTATAAGTTGGTCTTGTGATTCCTTTGAATCTTCGAGATTATTTGCCATCTGAAGCGCTCCGTAGCTGAAGCGAAATCTAGATCATGGTAGCTGTTCTCACCTTCACCCTCACACTCACATTGTTGTAATATCTTGTTTATTTCTGCATATATTTCATTTCACTGTCAGTTTATAACATCATTAGACAAAAATCAGATCGAGAATAATATAAGTAACGTTCTTTTTTTGCTAAACATAAAATCATAAAAATATTCTCTTTATCTTTTACCTTTGATCTGCTGTTAGATTGGCAAGTTGCAAGAGACTTGTTTTTGCTGTAAAACGATAGTCAACTATTTCTTTAATGATCAAGAAATGTTTCAGTGGCATAAAAGTTCTTTTTTATTGTTTTACCTTTCATAATAAATGAGAGAAAAACCATATGTGATTTCACTCATTTTCAAAGTATACGTGCCTTTTTCAAGAATCCAGAAAGTTTCCATTTTTTGATTATTTTATATAAAAAAAACATATATTCTTGTTCGGATCGAGGAGTTTTATTGCGATTTTGAATTTCTGGTGCCTTTTTTTTTCAAACAGACTAGAAATTCGACAGATTTTTCGCTTCACTTCTCTACTACAGAAGCAAAAGCGTAAACACGTGGAGGCGTAGACAATCCGTACGTCTTTAGGTGGATAGACATAACGACTTAACCTAAGGGAAGCCGAAGGGGTAAAAATATGAGTGGAATGCCGAGTCGAAAGTCCATTTCTAAATTTATCTTTTTTTTTTCCAATATTTACTTATCCTTAATTTTAAGTACCAGTACGACATCAACATCAACATCAACAACAAGTGTTACAACAGTGACCGTATTAGGTAAATATTCGCTTTAGAACATTTCTTGTTGATTTTTTGTTTTTCGCAATAGTGAAACCCGCAAACATTAATCTACCACTGGTTATAGGCTTATCATTATTGGCTCTTTTAATGGTTTTAGCATTATGTTGCTGCTGTTGTTATTGGTGGTTTTGGTATGTATACAGTTTTCTATCTCGAGATCAAGCACTTTATGCTATATGCGGCTATTTAAATGGAGTTTATTTTAAAATTCTATTTAATGTGCGTTATTGACCAGCAAAGGCTGATTTTAACTCTGAGAAGGTGCAGTATTTCAAGTGTGGGTATATCCATGTAAAATATACAGCTTTATACGTTAGTTGTGGCACCAATGACGAGACTCACAGCGTTTTGTATATTTTGTCGAACTGAATGTTTTGATGAAAATTGCAGATCCGCGAGTGATGCAGTTCAATAGGTTATGGATCTTTGAAGTCTATAGCGAAATTGCACGTGTTGCAGCTGTTTTGGCCTATCTTGTGAAGCTCACAGCGTGCTTTATCTCGATCCAAGATTGTCCCGGATGTATCAAGTTAGTTTTAAAAGTTGAATTAAAACTAGTTTCGAAGGTTATTCCAGGTGCATTAAATGGTGCTAATGACAGTGCAGCACTAAACCTGAGCAACGATTTTCGTTCAATTTCTTCTCATTCCTTTTTTTTCTTTCTGTTAATTGATGATTCATTGGAAAAGTGTGTTCATCTGTTTTAGTAGTGCTGCTGCTCGTCGCCGTCGTCGTCGCAAAAAAGAAGAAGAAGAAGAAGAAAAACTTCGACAACAATATTTGCTACGTCAGCATTCCCCGCCTCCTCCTTACAGTTCCAATACGCCTTCACCAGTCCCAACGTTGATAAAACGTCGTCATCCAAAAAGGACCATTGGTAAAGCAAGTCAAAGTCATCTGACATATGAATTAACTGATTTAGACACCGCCACAAGTAGACACAATGATTCAACAACTGTTACAACACTCGATAGTTCAGTATTAGCTGATATACATTTGAGTGTATTCAGTCTAAGAGAAAGGGAACCAAGTACACTTGGCATTGTTAAAATAAGTCGAATAAGTAGACTAGATCAACATATAAAACCACCGGTTGAAGATGATGTAGCATCTGAAATTCATCTTCCTTCAGAAACAGCTCGAAAACGTCCAATTAGTGTGACTAAACTGCCACGTGGAAAGTCGGCTATGTCATCAGATAATCGCTTCATAGGTATGTCAGGAGCTTCTTCTGGAAGAAAACGGAGTAATACACTTCCACCTTCAAATGAGGCCGACAAATTAGGTGGAGTGGAGGGTCGAGAAAACCAAATTAGCGTCATAAAGTTACCACGAGGCAAATCAGCTTTCTCAACTCATACTCATATTATTGATGCACCAAAATCAGCTGAAAGTACGCCAGGAAAACGCAGTACCATGCTGCCATTGTATGAAATTCGAAAATCAAGAGGAGACAGTGCCGGCAGTGTTCTTAAGTTGAAACAAACTGCTCATGAAAATTCGAAATCTTCTTCAACAGTAAATGATCAGTCTGCTTCAGTAGAAGACGTCTCACTCCAACAACAACAAAGAAAAAGCACAGCTGTTAGTGTTATGAAAGTGAAACGATCAATATCTTCAACTGGACCGAAAATAATAAACCCCATAGAAAATTTGGTGTCTTTCGATGTTGAAGCAAAACAAGCTAATGTATCTGAACCAAGTTCAAATCAACGAAAAATTACTTCAATCAACGATTCAAGTGTAACTGTAGTTAAATTGTCTCGTTTAACTCAATCTGCTGTTCCAGTTCATTCTTCACCATCACCACCAACAACAGTAGTTTCTAATACTGAAATATAAAATTCATATTCACCATTATGACGAACAGACTTTTCGGCCATACATCCTCTAAACGTTGACACAAAAGTATACCGTGAGGCTGAAAACCTCAGTTATTCTGAAATGAGCATACTATTAAATTGTTTAAGGATAATTCTTTGAATAGTGTACCAATGGTTACATGAAGGATTGTTTCATATGTCGAGATCCATCCTATTCGAAAGAGCATCAGATTTTGCTAAACTTTTAGAATGTTGCGAACAAACTCGAGGAAGACCCGACATTCTCGGTTTGAGGCTGTGAATTTTCTCCAAAATGGTTAATCCAGGAGCGCTGAAACAAGGCAGTGGTTTCTATCATCTGAAGTATATGGACATGTGCTCTCATTTGTTGCTAGTTCTTCTGACAGACCGGTTGATGGCCATCTTCGGTATTAAAGTTAGGGCTTTTTTAACCATCTCTAAACTCAATTTTTATTGTCAGTTCCCATTCCGGCTTCCGTCCCGACATATTTTCGGGACCCATGTCACTCACAATATATGAATCAAGTCTCAATCCATTGTTTAATTTCGGAGTTTTGAGATAAAGGTCTCCGAACATCCGAGTTTTCTAGAAAATTTTTTTTGAATCAAATTTCAATCAAATTTTATTCTGAAAACTACATTTCATACCCCGTTGTGTTCGGAACAAAATGGAAAGTTTCTGAAATTTCTAGCATCTACCCTTAAAAGTTGTTTATTACATCAATTGGCAAAACATATCTGCTGGGTAACCAGAATTTCTATTAAGGTGAATAATGATTGGTGCCGAATTCAAAGAGAAGAAGAGTTGTTTTGCAAAACGATAAATTATGTATTAAGGGTGGTTAGATATGTGTTGATGAGAAATCAGAGACAGATAGTTGCTTCCACATTAACGGAGTGTTCATAAGGAAATCAAGTACGAGGTCAAATTGTTGTTCGACGATAAAATTTAGATCTGCATCAATTTAAACCAGAGAAGACTTCCTGCTCGCCAGTCCAAAATGCTTCTTTGCGAAATCACGCCAGGATTGAAAAATACTCATGTTTTCATCGCTCTTTGTTCGAGCAGAGAAAGAGGCTTAACTGAAACAAAAACTATTAGAGATTGTAGCTAGGGATCTGTTATGACTTTTTGATACAAATATTTGTTTCTACTGCTCAGAAAATGTTACTGATAAAAAAAAGAAAGAAATATTATTTTTTCGGTGCCAGAGAGTGAAAAAAAAAAGTTCTATGCCACTAAATAACCCGTATTCGGAAGCGTATCTGTCACCATTTAAACATTGAAAACGCCCACTTTCGACTTTTCACTGCCCACAGTGAGGCGGACCATCGTAAGAAAAAACCCTTGCTTGGTTTTGATGTAATCGATAGTCTTGTTTGTTCTGGAGTCTAGTTTGGTATATGTGAGTAGTATACGGCTTGTGCAGCTAACGCCCTCCTTCTTTTGCTCTTTTTCCGAAAGTTATTGCAATAAAGCTACAAACTAATCTAAAATAGCAACTATAGTTGTGTAATGTTGGTGTAATCTACTTAATCTTCTATAGAAGATTAAGTAGATGATTAAGTAGATTGCACATTTCTCTACAAAATTAGAACAAACTGTTTTTCTGGTTTTTCTTTGATTAATACAGATTAATTAGAATAGTTTCGAACTTGACACGCTATTACATCCTGTAAAGCAAACAATTTTTTACAAAGTGGTATACTTGTTCAATGTTTACCAGCTCGCCTTCACTCTTTTAGACACGCTTTTCGGATAGCCCACGAATCGCTTTCTGAGGCTGTTTGTACAACAACTGTATTTTTGATAACGAATCAACGTTCAGAGTCGAGACACTTTTCATTTTGTAGAGAAATGTTCAATCTACTTAATCTTCTAGTTGCCATTTTAGATTAGTTTGAGGCTTTATTGCAATAATTTTTAAGAAGGAGGCCATTAGCTGGACAAGCCGTATAGCTTTCAATATGGTTCTCGCAGATCATTGCTCTCTTCTCTTACTCCCCTGTCTTCATGATCTTTTTGTTCTCTTTTTCTCTTATTTGTAGTGGCAGAATCAAGTGTAAATGCTTTCTTCTTTTCTGTGCCTTTAGCAGTCACATAAACACATACGAATAGGGGCATCTTGAGTCTGCGCCTCTGTACAATTGGCCGGAATCATTTTATTACAAAAATGAGTACTAATTACATATAACACAAAATATCATTTATTTTAATTTGTCCGGCAAACAAATAAACATGAATAAATCGAAAATGCCAAAACAACCATGACAAATGGAAAACAACTATGCTTTTAGATGAAAAATCTATTTTCATCATTGATGAATAGCTCTAGCTTTTATATCTTTCTCCTTCTTCAGAATTCATATAAAAACTTTAATGACACATCCTTTTTAGTGTAATTGATCAACACTGTACGAAAGCTGCTGCCAGAATACATATTCTTTCGAAGTCATTTTTGAAGTCAAACATCATAATCACAAAGTCACTCTGTCACTTGTTTAAATTAATACTTTTTAATTGTCTTGTTAAAAAATGACTTCGAAAGAATTAACATTAGCTTTTTTTGGGGCAACTCGCTAAGCTCCATCTAACCATGAGAAAACACAAAAAAGGAAACAAATTAACCAATATCAAAACAACTTTACTTACGTATGAACTCCACAGTATTGTGACGTGTTTAAATACGAACACTTGAACAAACGATTAAAATCCCACATGTGAATCTAGAAAAGAGTGCATCCAGATCTTATAAATATAGGAGAAAAAAAAATTGAATTGAGAATGAAACGAAAGACGATACAATAAACGAATAACTCGCCACGTATATGCCAAAATGTTTATCAATTATTTCATATCAGTTAATTATATATATTCTTGCAGCAACTTCGTACAGTGTTGATCGATTACACTAAAAAGAATGTGTCATTAAAGTTTTTATATGAATTCTGAAGAAGGAGAAAGAAAGATATGAAAGCTAGAGCTATTCATCAATGATGAAAATGAGCTTTTTTATCTAAAATCATAGTTGTTTTCATTTTTAAACATTTGTTGACACATACGATGAGTCTGAAAATTATTCCTCCAGAAGATTTTTGTTTTTTGTTTTTACAGTATCTTCTAAAGTATGGTGCAGTTTACATCAGACAAGAGTGCCGATTACCAGACGTATAGATGCATCAATACCGCCACATTTACACCCACCCATCAATGGTCGAAGCAACAGAATGATTATATCCTGAAATATTAAAGCGACCTGAAGAGCATTCTCTTTTGAAGTGTTATCATAAAAGAAAAATTAATTAATTTAGATGTGTATTAAAACGAATTATGAGGATTCAATGTCGTGACGCTGGTAAGTCAATATGTCTTAAATTCGAATAGTTAGTTAACTTACTAACAACCTTTCTCGAACAGCGTCCCATTATCTTATTTTTCAGCCATTTTAAATATTTCTCAAGAAATTTTCAAAATGTTGTTTTATATCTTGACTGTCTGACGTCTGGACTTCAAGAGAAAGAAAGAAAAACTCATTACTACATTCGGTGCAGAGTGAGCATCAGAAAACTATATAGAACAAAAGAAAAAAACAACATCAAAAAAGCTCAATTTCGTCGTAGCACTTTGTTTGGTTCAAATTTTCTGTTCTTTTCAAATCTGAAGTCAAAAATACTTCAAAACTACGTTTCATGGTCGAAAATGGAATTTCAATACATGGCGTTCTAAACTGATTTTGAGGAAACGTTTTTAATCGTTTTAACCTTATTCAACCACAATTAAAATGCGCTTGTTCGATAGAGTTTTCCACGCTCTTTACAACTGTGTATTTGAAAGTGACTATTGATTCATAAAATGACTAAAAACAAAAGAAAAACGTCAATTCTACTAGAGCTTTAGACATGCTGTTAGTAAATTTGATTTTTCAATATTAAAATAAATTTGTTAACCCTCTTTTTTTCATCTTGTAGAAAATTAAGTTTAGAATCAACATGTACAGTTTCAATGGTCGAATATGTTCTTAAATGTTTGAAAACAGCAAACTCGATTTCGTACGAAGAATTTAGATACATTAAAAACCCGAGCTTGTCTTATACCTTTTTCACAGCTTCAAATGTATAAAATGCTTTGAGTATAATGAAATATGAAACAGTGTTTCATTTACTAATAAAATAAACTAAATACGTTTGCAAAGTATGTTGGGTGCAATTCAATCGTTCTACCCAAGTTTAACGGATTCTGAGATGATTTTAAGTTCTGGAAATGTCAAATGTAGTTTCTATACACAGTGTTACACAAGAAGATAGAAAAAATAGTTTGGGAATTTAAAATAAAGGAGAAAGCTGAAAGTTTTGCTGTTTTTTTTTGTATTTTTCACCTTTTTAATTTTAAGTCTCGCACAATAACAGCTATTTTCTATTGAAAGCAAGGACTTTCTTCCTCTGAAGCGCATGGAGAAGAGCGAACGGACACACATGTGATGAAACGACAAAATAGTACAGTTACAACTGCCAACTGTATTTTATTTTTTATTAACATAGGTCATTCAACACTATATAATAATGAGGCTTCATTCTGCATCTTGCATTAATATATTTCTTTTAAACTTTAATTATCACAGCCGACTGGGCCACGCCCCACCGATATTTATTTTTGTAGAAGTGAGGCGGCATAGTAAAGACATGTTTTGGAAGGGGTGCGCGATTTTATACTTTAATCTCTAGAAGACCAAAATTTTCGTAATTTATTTGGATAAAAATAATTTTAAAACCTAGTGAAAAAGGACATGTAAGGAATTGTACTAGTAATAGAAAAATTGTTGAACTATCCATGAGACGTTTTCAAGAAAATGGTTGGAGATATTATTCGTAGACGAGTGACAAAGTGAATTTGTGAATATAATGTTTGACGGTTCGGTTCTGCAGAAGGAACCGGAACCGCGGTTCTCTTGCTTTCGGTTCTTCATCGGGAACCGAAACCGTGCTACCGGTTCTAAGAATGGAACCGGAACCGCGGTTCTGTTATTTTCGGTTCTTCGTCGGGAACGGGAACCGCGGTTCCGGTTCTGTGAATGGAACCGAAACCGCGGTTCTGTAGACGATTCCTTTTTTTCGGAACCGAGACTTTTTTAACTATAGATACTACAGTTTTATTTCGAGAAAGCTATATTTAGCGTTCGTAAGGTATACTTGTGTGCAACTTCTTTTACATAGGATCTTCTATACCTGGCAAACCCGATCAAATTTGTATTTCTTTATGAAGTGCAAAAACGACGGGCGAAACAATAATTTGTTCTTTTCTCTTCTGCCTTATCTTTTTGTCTTGCCTTTCTTATAATAAAATGAAAACACACTATTGACAAAGCTGCAAAAAGATATATTTGCCTGTCATCATTTAAAAGAATCCTTTCGTTTACTATAAAATGAATCTTATTTCGTTGAATTGTTAGTGCTTGAAAAATCCTTTTTCGGTTCTAAGCGAGAACCGAGAACCGCGGTTCTTTTTGTTTCGGTTCTAACTCGAGGGCCGGAACCGAGAACCGAACATCCCTAATCCTAAGCTCATTGCGCATGTCTGAACGCTTCCTATCATCAATCGAATGGCATACTCCTGCTTTCTCTAGTTAGTAAGATTTTTCTAGCAAACAAACAAGTGAAGTTTTGACCAAGTAAACGTTTTTATTCATTGAACCTCGCACGGGTGGCACTCTTTAAACTCGTTACGAAATGAAAAACATTACCGTCTTTTTTTAGACTGGGAAGCAGTTGTGAACTCGTTACTAGTTCAAATGAATATTATATTCTAACATAGTATACGGGAGACTGTTCTGAACTCGTAACGACTTTAAAGGAACGTTATTCATTACGAGTTGAAATCAGTGTAATATTCTCAAATGGTATAGGGAAGGCGTCTTCATCAGGACGGGTGGGGAGGGGCATTCAATGATGAGAGTGACCGGATATAACAACTGCAGCACCAAGTACGTAGAACGTTCATTTAAACTCGTACGAGTTCAATTCAATGTGCTTAAGTAAGAAACGGAAAACACGAGCGAAGTTTCAGTTTTGCAGTTAGGTAGAGAAGAGCAATCGTTTCTGATTAAAAAACCAAACTCGATCAAAAAACTCTTTTGTTTTATGGTACTTTCACTGGAAACACCACCATGCGCAGAATTAAAAAGATTAATGAAAAAATACATGACAACACACAGATAAAATTATTATTTCACCTTGGATATTGCTGTGAAAAAATTTGAAGTGTAGCAGAAAAATAGAGCGTAGTGAGGGCTACAAAATCGGTAATTCAGTTTTTCTTACTTTCAAAACATTACACAAGAAATAGTTTTTGAGTTTAGAAAGTTTTTCATCTTTACGCCTTCGTATAATTTGCTTACTTTTCTTGATCGAAGTTCTGAAATTAAAGTTTAGGTGTGATTTTCTAGAGGCTTTTTCATAGCGCGTGTTTTAAAAAATATTAACCTTGGGGTCTTGAAGAAACACGAGAAAAATAGAAAATACTGAGAAATACATTTTTTACGACGCACTCGGTACTTCACAAAAGACTAAAGTCATTTATTTTAATTTTTTGTTTGCAGCAATCCTCAACAATAGAACTACCTTCTTATATCTAATACACAATCTATATGTATGTCTGAACATGCAGACAGCATAGATTATTACCGTTTAAGTTACCAAAAGTTGACTTTTGAAGTTTGTTGTTTAATTTTTTTTAAAAGTATGACAGCTAATGGGCTTAACTTAATTTAACCCTTTGCCCCCGAAATTTTTTCGAAGATCCAAGAAAGGTGACTACTACAGTGGACCTTGTGGCATAGTGAGTGCTCACTATGTCCATTCCATAACTAAAATAAAATGAAGTTGCCTAGGCGACAGAACATTGAATATCCACAAGCGTGAACCTTAGGGAGGAACGACTTGAAAAACGCACTTTTTCTTTGTGTTGTCCGAATCTGTTCTGTCAAAATTCCACATTTTGAGAAAAACAAGGTCAAATTCGAAAGAAGATCAAAAACTGGATCGAATGACATGGGTCTCAGTGTTTTGGGGATATTTGAAGTTTGAGTGAAAATTTTGGTTTTGGATTTTTGAAAGAAACGAAGAACTTCAAGGTCATTCAAAACTTCTGGCACCCATATCATTTGATCCAGTTATTGCCCCTGAATCTGAATATGACCTTGTTTTTGTCAAAATGTTGATTTTTGACCGAGAAAATGACAAAGTAGAGATCCAATTTCAGAGTTTTCACACTGAATCCATAAAGATTGAATTTTTCGACAACCAAGTAAAATTTTTCAAAATCGGTAGATATTTTTTTCTCATAAGTATGTTTGTGAGAATGAAATATGAAAGAGAATTTTATATGCCAAATCCTAGGACTAGATAGGCTTGCAAGGTTAACCAGCAGCCCTTTTATCGTCCTGCTCGTCTTCAGTGATTTTTTGAGTTTTAAAATTTTCAAAATCCGTTTTCTACACCCAGTTTTTGATGGACAGTAAGAAAACAATTGTTTTGGAGTTTTAAAAATAGAATGAATGGTTGAGTTTGGGGTTTATTCAAAATTTTGCCTATTTTCACATATTTTTGAAAAATCGGTATTTAAAATTTTGTTAACTGAAAAATGTGTTCCAAAATTGAGAGATTAAGTTTTTGTATGCAACTCGATGTGCTCTATCGATTAAGGCAAAAAAACGAGAATTAAAATGCTGCACCTGAAGAGGAAAGAAGAGAAAGAAAGAATCTGTATATATTTAAAAATTAGTACTTTCTATGTCACTCCCCTCCAAAGTCCACAGGCATGGATATTTCATTACTGGACACGGTGCATCAAAACAACTTCACAAAAAATTTCTTTTCTTGATTGTAGAAAGTATCCTTGTAGCAATAGTTATCTACCACTACATCCGAAAATTCTTGTATGGTTAAAGCTGTGGAAAAAGATTTAAAAAATTTAAAACATTTAAAACTCTTGAAGTCCTCACCCCCCAGAGTCAGAAACCTATCTCTGCTCAGGCAGGTCTGATCTGAACCAAACTTTCAGGGAATTTGGACCATGTCAAACTTTGCTGTGATCTCTAACACTTACGAAAATTGAACAAAAACATTGTTTTTATATCGATTACCATTTACAATATGAACATTGTCGAATGTTTTCGTTGCAATATTAATAATAAACTAAAACTACTCAATTTCGCCTTCTTCTTCCCTTTAAATGTGATTTACGTCAAATGTTTTATCTCATAGATTTGGAAAATATCGATGTATGTAAGCATCTCAATCAAACACAAATAAAAAAAGGATAACTCAACATACAACAAGTTTTCAAAATTACGCAGACATTTAGAAGCAAAGTTTTCACATGCTTACTTGACCAATCTTGGGTATAAAAGAATTTTCGCTCTGAGGTAGTGCAAAACTGATAAAAAATCGTCTGTGCAAGGGATAATTGATAAAGCAATAACACCCTTTTAAATTATATGGGGGACGCGCACCCTCCCGATAATTGCGGTCCTGGATAGCACATGTTATTCTAAACAGTCCCTTTTACTAACTGTACCCGCAACTTCAGGGTGAATTTTCGAAAACCAATGGCCTCCTTCATATTCAATCCACTGCGATAGACATTCAATCAAATTTTTCGCGTATATTTCTTTTGACCAGTGTTTGGGGAGAGCGCTGACACCATAATAAACACCAGCTAGTTGACCATAAATGGCCGCTGTTGTATCTGTATCATCGCCCAAGTTGACTGCAAGCAATACTCCTTTCTGAAACGATCCGTTATCTTGCCAGAATGCCCACAATGCTGCTTCTAGCGCTTTAATTACATATCCTCCTGCTCTTATACCATCGTCATAGCCTCTTGCTTTCTTAAAAGATCCTTCAGCAATGTCTTGAACGGCACGGTGCAAAGGGTTTTGTTCAAACCAGCCCTCATCGAACATTCTCACATAGAATTTTTCGTGAAGTAAGTCTACTTTCGAATATCCGTGCATTGCCGCACACATTAATGCGGCAAAATATCGACATGCATCGGCTGCTTTTTGATCTCCGTGTGTTAACAGAGCACTTTTTCCCGCATAATAAATGGCGTCTCGAGGTGATCGACAGAAAAAGAGTGGAATGGGAGCAAGACGCATTAACGCTCCATTACCAGCCACACCAGATGTACTACAATCTGTTGACATGTCCTCATGAAGCCTAGTATAGCCGCTCTCAGGTTGATCAACACTTTGACTAGAAATACGATTTCGCACTTGGAAGTCTCGCTGTCGACGAGAAAATTCTTGTATGGAGTTACTTGTAGCTTTTCCAATATCAAAACATTTGCCCGTTGATGACATGTAGCCCTGTTTGTACCACCATTTGTATCGTACGAGTTGATCATATGCATTAAAGCCTTTCTTGGCGACAAGACTAGCGGCGAGACACAATGCCATTGACGTGTCATCCGTCCACTGACCCGCCTCTAGACCCCATGTACCGCCACCTTTCAAGTCTTCGACAGGATTTTGTAACATGAAGCTGCGGGGACGAAACTCGACACAAGCGCCCACAGCATCTCCTATCGCCATACCGAGCATTGACCCGAATATTCTCTCGTACAACATAGCGCATCGATGATACCGAGGATATTGGCGAAACATATCTTGGGGTTTGTCTCCAATTTTATTTAGCCATGCTTTGTCTTGCACGTTTGGCTTTTTTTCATGAACATTGCTCATGATTATGTGTCTTTTGTAACTGAATAGCTTTTACATGTCAGTTCTGCCTCTTACTTTCTCTTATCAACAATAAACATGGAATTTGTGCTGTTTGGTACACAATTCTTCTTTCATTCTGTCGTATTCACGGAGTCACGATGTATGACTCAAGTTTTCTTTCTGTAAAATTGCTTTCTCCAGTAATGTTGAAACAAGTTGGGATATAATGAAAGATTGCAATTACGATTTGCTTTCAGCGCTTAATCTTTTCTTTCTGTTTCCAAATAAATTTCAGACAACAGGGGAGGCATATAAGTTTATCAACAAATATTAAAAATAGTCAACCATAACACATGGCGCAGGAATAATTGCGCACTGTTCTGCGACCTTTTTCTCCAAGTCAACTTTTTTCCAGAAATACGGTTGTAGCCACTCGATAATATCCGTAGTTTTATATTTTCTCCAGAACTATCAAACGGTTATGGTCGGTTTATGTCTCACATTTAGCCAGAGGAGGTCCATGACAAGGAGGAAAATAAGGCTTAGCATTGTGATATTCGTGATCTCCGTACCCTTTTACACTATTCATATAAATCTAAGCTTCTCCAAACACAAATTTTTAGAATAATTTGCAATAATTAAGTGTGGTGCCAAAGTCAACGAGATTTTGGCTTCTTTTTTCTTGCATTGGAAAAAATATGGTTTTTCCTTCCTTTTCAATTCTTTCACTGATACTAATGTCCAAAATAGCCTTTCCCATGCTCTTTCTACTGACAGGTATTATTCATTATTCTCCAAAGTAGGAGGATCGCAGAGAAAAGTGATTGGTCAGAGATTTTTCCCTTCGTTCGAAAAATCACTCGTGTGCTCCCTTGACTTTAGGAGCTTATATCTGAGAACGATCTTCCATCACTTTTGAATGTATGACAACGCTCACGCCTCCCTTCGGTCGGCACTCGTAGCCACTATAGCTGAGAAATGTTGTAAACGTATGTGATTCCACAGAAAAGGGCACAATGTAATATAATTTATATAATTTTATTGGCTAGGCAGGACGATAATAATGGGGCTTTGCTCTCTTTTGAGCTGTCTTAGTTATAACTATTTGTTTCATCAATAAATAAATAAAGTTTAAAAAAAAATGTAATATAAAGCTAAAACTTTTTCTGACACTGCGTTATCAAAATGGACTGATTTCTGGCGACATCTATCTACCAACTACAGAAACGTTTGTTTAGTTATTTTTTTTCTCTGTGCATCAGTAATTATTTTTTCTCTTTGAAATATTTTCTCTCTTGTGTAAAAAATAATTTTCTGCTTTTCTCTCTTGTGATTCGCGTATCCATAGAATAACTGACAGCCATTTTTCCGTATTTTGCGCACAGACAGGAGCCACTTTCATAAAGAAACTTAAGTCTGACTTAAGTGAATGACTTAAGTCCAAAACTAAGTTAAAGTTAAGTGCCACTTAAGTCAAACTTAGTTTTTCACTTAAGTCTGTTTCAGAAAGCACAACTTAAGTTCGACTTAGCAGCTAAGTAAAGAATTTGACTTAAGTCAAAATGAATGCACTTTAAGTGCATTACCGTGATATATGTAGCTATCACTAAGGAGAAAATTTTAGAGGAATAACGCTGCTCATAATGACATTGCAAGTGATGTGTGCACGCGCGATCGTTTTTTTAGAATTTTAGAAATCTATTCAAAAATACGACGCTTTTAATAGAGTTTTTGGAAGAATACTTTGCATACACCTGTCCAGTCTACTATTCTTTATGTTTTTGTCGAGTTTTCGACATTTCTGTCAGTTTTCGCTGACCCGACTATATTGTTCCTTAGATCTAAATGCAGTGTTTTTGGTTATACGGTTCCGATTTCTGTTAAATATAAAGTGTGTACTATAGTTATTTGTCTTTCTTCTTTAACGTCTTTCAAAACAGCTTTATGTGAGTATCTCTTCCAGTGAAACATTTGTCAGTTAAGAATTTATATTTGTTCTTTGTTGCTTATTTCTTTATTTTTTTTTTCAAAAATTTATTCTTTTTTTACTACTTCTGGTTCTAACCTTAGTTGTCTTGTTTATTTTGTTCTTTTATTACTGTTTTTGTGTTGTTTGGCTTGAGTCATTGTTATTACAGGTCATTGATCTTTGATGACCCTCACTTTTCGTAAATAAAATTAAAAAAAAACAAAAAAAAACGTGAAAATCTCACCCTATCAATCTCATACGTATGTAGAAACCGACCGATAGTACAGAATGCTTTCAAAAGTTTCTTTATATTGAATTTTATTCGCCTCTTAGATGGAAAATGTAAAAATCAAAGAAGAAAAGAAGTTACGGAGTAAAAACTTTCATGCAGAGGAATTAAGAGTTTTAGTTGATGGTGTTAGTGACCATTCTGCAGTTCTCTTTGGTAAATTTTCAAATACAGTGTCAAATTCCAGAAAACATTTATTGTGGGATCGAATTGCTGAATCAGTATCTGCGTCTGGTTATTCAGAACGCAGTAGTGAAGAATGCCGCAAAAAATGGGCAAATTATAGGTTAGGTAGAAGTTTAGTTGACGTAGTAGCTAGGTTGTTTTTAAACACATGTTTTTTTTCCTTTTTAATTGTTGTAGCAGTGAAATTAAAAAAAAGGCCGCGGATATTAAACAGTCAGTCAACAAAACAGGTGGTGGGCCATCATCCGGTGGACTGGATGATATTGAACAAAAAGTTGTAGCTGTTATAGGTGAGAGGACATGTAAAAGCGCTAAGGTTTAGGAGTATTATTGTAATTTTTTTCCATTTTGTTGTTTCGCCCATTTCACGAAAACATGAAATAGCGTGTTGGTATTTCTATGTATTATAGGAAATATATCTGTTGTTGGTATTGGTGGTGGCGTTGATACAGATAGGTAACAAAAAGGTGGTTGGAGAATGTCAATACGCCATGCACATTAAACGGACTGAACGATCTTTAATTGTGTGCCTTTTCTCTTTTTATTGTAGTAATGCACAAGAAATACAAGATTACGCCTCATCCGCATTCGACGATGAGCATTTACAAATATCATCGTCTTCCACTCCTTCGAAAACGCGTAATGTTTTTGCCGACATCACTACAGCAACAGCAACAACACAGCACAACACAACAACAGCAACAACACAACACAACAAACACAACACGTTAGAACATGATCATTCGTATGAAGACAATGTAAAAACACCACAAAAATGTAAACGATTTAAAAAAGAAGAAGAAATTTACTCGATTATTGAAGTTGAGAAGAAGAAGCTTTATTTACAAGAAATGTCATTAACTGCCGAACACAATCGTACGGCAGCATTAAATTCCATTGCAAGTAGTCTGAATCAACTTGTTCCTATCATCAAAATAAGTGTTCAGTTGCAATGCGATACATTAAAATTTTTACGTTCATCAAATGCTGGTATAAGTGATATTTCTATTAGTTCATTAATCAGTGATACTATGTTTCCATCGGAATCAGCAATTCTACCACCACCACCACAATTATAACAGTAAGCAGTTTTAAATTTATTTACTTTCCGGCATTTAGCTTGAACGGTCAGAGGTGACTGTCTGCACGCTCGCTGATGTTTGATTATCTGACGTCATTGTTTTGTGTGTCTTTTTTGTTAAGGAATGAGCTATTCGTATGGAAAATTTAATTGTTTGTTATTTCGTTATTTACAATGCTGAACAATTTACTATTAGCTCGTCTTATACATTGTTCAGACTTGGTTTGTTTTGATCTTCATTTCAAAAAATTAGCCATTTACATTTATGAAGTGCTTCGTATTTTATTTATACACATTGAGGCACACACACACACACACACACGTTTATTTTTAATTTAGTATTATGTACATAGACACTACTGTTCGTGAATGATTTCCTTTTATATTTTTACTGTTTTATGTAACAGAAGAAAGAAGAAGAAAGAAAAATAAAAAATTGATGAAACGTTTTGTGAGCGTGTGTATCTCTAACTTTGATTTCACTTGTTGTATGTTAAGTTTTTTTTCTCTGTTTACTGTTCTGAATGTTTTTTATTCTGTAGAATAAAAAACTCATTTGTGTCTTGTCTTTCTCATGTTTGTTATACACTATCAACTTAGATAGCTTTTTTTGTTTAACTTGTTTTACTTGTTGTTGTTTCTTGAAAGAAAAGGTTTGGTTTTTCTATCTTAAAGATCCGAATAAATGAAGAAAAACATTGAAGAAAAACCATTTGCGTTTGCGGAATAGATTAGGATGAATCTTAAAAGCTGAATTATCACTGTAATGGAACAACTGAGATGTAGAAATCGTATTGATTTTCTTTTGTTTGTCTTCTATAGAGTTTATCATAGACTGTTCTTTAAAGGTCCGTGTTCGTTAGATTTTATTTACATGAATTACTTCCTCAACGTTTATTAACTTGTTGTTGTTGTTTTTTCTCGTTTTAGATAGAAACCGCTCGCTTATGATACACACAAATTAAAACTTTCAATATAAAAATATTTTTAAGAGAAATAAGTAATGAGTACAGCATTTCTTACATCGGTACCGGATGGAACTCCGTTAACGTTTACTTCATCGTCAAATTCATCAAGCAACACCTGTTGAATTCGATCTTCATCATCATCCGGCAAATTCATTTGTTTAGCCAAGTTATGTAAATAGAAACAGCTTAAAATGACTTTCACACATTTTTCTGGAACAAATTGTAAACCGCCACCCGTTTTATCTAAGCAACGAAATCGTGACTTTAAAACACCAAAGACACGTTCAATGGTACACCGACAACGTTTTTGGGCTTTGTTGAATCGTCGTTCTGGACCCGTTCCTGGATTAAGGAATGGTGTCAACAACCACGACCGGAGTGGATATCCACTATCACCGAGTAGCCACCCATCACCCGCTACACCGGCAGCCAACGTTGTTGCTATATTCGACTGGGCCAAAACGAAAGCGTCATGTGTTGAGCCAGGCCATTTCACCACTGTACTTCAAATCATCATTTTATGATCACATACAACTTGACAATTAATTGAATGGACGTTTTTTCTGTTGACAAACCGTTCTAAACAAATAAATTAATTTTCAAGTTGTATGTGATCATAAAATGATGATTCGAAGTACAGTGGTGAAATGGCCTGGCTCAACACATGATGCTTTCGTTTTGGCCCAGTCGAATATAACACCAACACCGGCTGCCGAAGGAGTGGTGATGCATGGCGGCCCCTAAATCCAGGAAGGCGCCCGAAACGACGGTTCTGAAAAGCTCGAAAACGCTGTCGATCGATTATCGAATGCGCTTTTGGAGTTGCAAAGCCAATTTCGTTGTCTGGTGGTTTACAATTTGTTCTGGAAAAATGTGTTAAAGTCATTTGAAGCGATATGCGGATAGAGTAAGGTGATGCGGTTTTTTGACGATTCCGATTTTACGTAAATTTAAGACATTTGTCAGTTTTGCCCTTGATTCTTGTCAGAACTTTATAATTTTTGCAAGACTCATTTTTGTTGACAAAGATAACGTGAAATTTGCTTTTTGGTGTCTATGCCTCAAGTCTTTTATGGCCGCCATCAAGTCCAACAACTAATTTTCGAGCATAGCAAATGAACTATGAAGTAGGTTTTTACCTTCGTTTTCTTTCGGTGTTTTAATTTGAATATGTGTGCAATCAATTGCTCCGATTACACGAGGAAATTTTGACATTTCGTAAAAACCTTGTTTTACTTCATCTTGTTCATTGGCTGTGCTTGGAAATTTTATTGTGTCAACTGCCAGTTTACCTAATATAGTTGAAACATCTTGCATGACACGGCTGACAGAGGATCGGCTAATCCCATGCACATCACCATCAACATAAAAGAATGACCCAGTTGCATAAAATCTTAGTGCAGTTAATAACTGAATGATTGGAGGAATTGCATTATTTCTTTGAGTTGCACGAACAATTTGTGGCGCAACTAATTTTAACAAATCGATTATTGCTGTCTTTGGAAATCTGTAACGTGCCAAAACCATATCATTCGTCATCATTTCCATGGGATTTTGTCTGTCTTGAAATATTCGTTCTCGTTTTAGTGATTTTGCGACTAAAAGTGCTGTTATTGCCATTTTATTTATTTTATAATTGAGAAAAGGCGTTCAGTTATGAGAAATAAGACCAAATTA
>CAJNOQ010002278.1:0-25227 GCA_905250885.1 Didymodactylos carnosus | reverse complement strand
TTCTTAGTGTATGTTACTTCATTTTGTGTACTTCGTTTATGTGTTGTTTGAAAATGACTGGAAAAGTCGAAATATCACTATATTAAAGTAAGAAGAATTTTTATTATGATTTTTATTATTTTTACTGCAAGCTCACGTTCAGATGATTCCGCTTGACTTGGCAAATTCTGAAAATATAATTTATAATTCTTGTAGTACCTAGCAAAACTGTGCTGGTTGTTACAAAAAACCTGTCACAATTGAGAATATTCTTGCGTAGTACGACTCGTGTGAGTATTGGTCGAATTACGCAAGAATATTCTGACAACTGTGACCGATTTCCAAACAATCTTGCATGAAGAAGTACAGTTTTACTAGATTCTTTCACAACCATGATAAACCTCCCGCTAGTTCAGATGTTAATATGCTGTGACACATTAAAATTATGCCACTAATAGCAGAATTACTGATTACTATTCGAGCAACTGTTACCGATTTCGTAGCATTTACCCAAAGCCAGCAGAATTTTACAAAGTTTTGTCACATTTTGCTTACGAAGCAAGGTTCCCAACTGATAAATCGCTTCGGACCGAAACCCAGTGGGCTATAGGTAGTCAACCATGTTGATTCCAACTATCAACACGGGACGTGCGGTTACACATCCAGAGACTGATTTTCACATCTAACTGATATTAACATCTAAACTAGCGGGAGGTTTATCATGGTTGTGAAAGAATCTAGCAAAACCGTACTTCTTCATGCAAGATTGTTTGGAAATCGGTCACAGTTGTCAGAATATTCTTGCGTAATTCGACCAATATTCACATAATTCTGTTTGACTGGAGGACTAAATTTTGCACGATTTGCGTAGCAATTAGTAATATAGGTGCGTTTTTGCAAAATTGGTGAGAAATCCTAATATTATTCAGTTGATAAATTGAGTTAAAAAAATCGGAAAGGATTTTCTATGACACTGATAGCATATACGCAATTGTACTAGTTTATGCAAAATTAGATGAGTTTCATATCATATTAATTAGTGTATACACTAAAGTTCCAAGGATTTGTTATCAGTGCAACCGATAGTCGATTTTATACTCTGCAAATATCGTCTACAAGCATACTTTGCTTCACAGCTTTTTCTGTTTAGCAACAAAACTGAAAATGCTTATTGACGAAGTTGTAGGCCAACAGAGTATATCTCCTGCGAGCAATTTTTATCACAACTCTATTGTGTGTTGAGTTTATGAGAAAGTCCGCGTCGCTGCGACTTTCCGTTTGACCAAAACAACTACCTCGCTCCATTTATTATTAAATTCATGAGCATCTGTACAGGTGACTCACTCTCACATGGTGCCCCCCCCCTCCCTGACTGACTGATACTAACTCCGGGCGACTTCTCATTCATACCACGTTTTCCACTAGAAACGAGAAGTCGCAGCGATGTGGACTTTTCTATGTATGTGTTGTACAGCAGGAAATTCTCTATCTTGAGTCTAGAATGGACTGTTGAACTTATGCTTTAGTGTCCAAAAAATTAAACAAACGGTTCTGATAAACGAACGCCACCAGACCAATTTTCTGAATAAAAAAGTATGAGTTTGCTACGAAAGCTTTTTCAACAGAACCTTGGTAGGTTTCGAATTCGTTTCAAAAGTATAAAGCTTCAAAGGTTGGATAGAGAACCATTCTTTTTACAGCGCAAGAGCAATGTATATTCCATAATTTCGATAAAATCTGTATTTCCAGCAGCTATTCCTAGAGTGATTTTCACTTAAAAAGAAATTCGCTGTTGACAGTAGATCGAAAAAGTTGACCAGTATGGTATAATTAAAACAAGTGAAATTCTGCAAGAAAATAAAAACAGACACAATGTTACAGCTTTAAAATACGAAAAGACTTTGCCCGATTTGACCTCACATTAATTTCTTGAACAACACCCACAATTTCTAGCCGAGTGTATGAAGAGATATATCCTTGGACATGATTGAAACTTTGTCATATTTTCTAGTAGACCACTCAGCATGAATCAAGACTATACAAATCTATGAGGTAATGGGGAAACCTTCCCAAAGGATTCATTCTTATTTCACTGAAACATACTTTTCTTAAGAATATTTCTGATCATGGTCACAAATTGTATGTAAATCTCGCACAAACGAAGAGAAAAAAAAGAGATAACCAACATTATTTTGTCATATTTCGAAGTCGATTATGTCTTTCTTCGATTGACCTGCACATTTGCAGAGATATATTACATTTAACTTAAAATTAGACATCCTCACTCTTCCCTTCAGCATTTTACAATGCAGTTAAAGTAATCAAGCATGCATCACGAAAAACCCGTTACATAGGCGTGAAATATTTCATGTAACTTATTTCTCTCAAAAAATCTCTTTTATGAATGAGAAACGAATTTGGTCTCTTTTCTTTCAGTCACTTCCCTATAGCCGTTAGAGATTCTTTCAAGAAACAGAAAAGGAATGATGTGTATACTTTGGATTATTCAGAAGCCTCTTATTGCTCATTATGTAAGGGATTACGTTCTCTTTGGAAAGTTACATGCATTTCTACCTTTGTTATTTGTGTAGCGTTACAAATAATAATGACTCATTAAGCAAACATAAGAGTAATTACGCTAGAGAACAGAAAGAAGGTATTTAATGGGACTAAAATATTCTGTTCCCCATCTTGGGTAATTTCTTTTGTCATATTGCTGCACAAGAGTATTTAAATATTAACAAACGTTACACTTCACATAACCAAAAACAATAACACAAACAACAGAACATATAAATTTTTTTCCTCAAAATAAACAACTGCTAATCAAACAATAATGCTGTTATGTGAACAATCTCCAACCTTGCCAGTATTTCGCTCAGTCGAACGTCACTATAAAAGTGAACCAACGACAATCAAAGAAGTTCGATCAGATGATCCAATCAAAGTGATAACATCAGTTCAACTTTCGAAACATCTTGAGACACCATCGCCAATAAAATTTGCTTTAATTGATTGTGGTTCGCCATTTCGTTATAACGAAAAGCATATATGTAAATCAATTTTATTACATGTTGCCGATCGACTCTCTCGTAAACGTTTAGCCAAACGTGGTCTAAAAAACTATCTTGATATAACACAAATGAAATTGATTGATGATAGTGAAGTTATTGTACTCTATGAGGATGGAACAGTGGATGATAGTAGGACGAATTCATGTACCACTTCATTAGTAACCACAACTCTCGCAGATAAGATCGATCAACATCGTCTGTCCTGCTGCTATTCATCATTTGTTGTTCTTGAGAACGATATTTTATTGTACCCTCAATTAACTCCAGCATCCAAATGTGCCTACGACGAAATAAAACGACATGATTCGTCGAAGCTTGTTTTTATTTTAAGTGAATCGTTTAATGACTTTTATGTACAATATTCTCATTTATGCAGCAGTAACACATACAATCTGACGTCACCATCAATACTCGAATCGTGCCTAACAAAGTCAGATATTGAAAATTTTCAGTTATCGGAAATAATACCTGGACTCTACCTTGGAAACGAAAATGATGCGAAAAATTACGGTATATTAGAAAAGAATAACATTAAATCGATTATTAATGTCACAACATGTGTCCCGTGTCATTTTGAATCTGCTATAAACTATTTACGTTTGGCATGTCTTGACATATGTTCGACAAATTTATTCGATTATTTTAATGATCAAACATTTCAATTTATTCAAAATTCATTGAATAGCAACAAGAACGTGCTTATACATTGTCAAGCAGGTATATCAAGATCACCAACAATTACTATTGCATATTTAATGACATATCATGCATGCGAATTTAAAACAATGAACGAAGCATATATAAATACAGATTTAGAGCGAACAGTATTATCCTTCACATCTGCCCCCACAAGAAAAAAAGTGCAGTGCACCTGCACCGTACATGATCAAAAAAAAAATTTGTATACATATATAGAATCGAAACTAATCTATTTACGCAGGTACATTTCAGTTATCTAGTTATCTAGTGGTTATAACGAGAGACATGTGGTGGGCTTTCTCACTCGTGTTGAACGTCTTGGGTGTGGAGTATTGTTTGGACCAGGTACATGTGTTATTAGAACAGGAAAAGAAAAACTTAACTTATTCTGAATGTGTTCTTTTTTCTGTTTCCTTCGAAAGTAAACACATGTTTTCTCTCTTTGTGCTTTATATATATATGGTGTGAATCTCTGTTAGCTGTACAGTCTGTCAGTTCTTTTCACTTGATAATGATAGCAGTAGCTGTCGAAATATCGTGTGGAAGAAAATAAATTTGGTCATCCGAATATGATCTTTACGGTGGTATTATACTTTCTTAAACTTCTTGATCTAACCATTGCTATTCAGTTATTTCTAGGTACATATGTGTTTTGTATTTTTCTTGTGCATTTTGCCTGACATTGAGTGGTTTCTGCTAATGTCCAGATCCATCAGGGAAGTTATAGGAATCGATGACATAAGTGGAGTGATGGATACTTGTGGGGCGGAATAAGGTTTAAACGATCTGCGTTGATTGTATTTTGAAAGGACCCTGTCAAAGTGGGTGAAGTTTGCCTACAAGTGCTCCATGTGGCGTGGTCACCCATACTAACTGTCCCTTGATATACTGTTGTGAAGTAGTGTGCTGGTCGTAGTAGCGCTTTTGGGTAATTTTTCTACTTGAGCATGCTCCCTGGCTACTTCGTAGGCATACTTCAGATCTTGTAGGAGTTTATCTTGGTAGCTCTTCGTGACACTTTTTTGATCGTGCGGAGTTTTAGGTGGTTCAGTTACCGTGTCTCCGATAAGGAGGTCTAGAGCGAGGCGGGGTTCACGACCTATATTCAGAAAGGCAGGAGTTTCTCCTGTTGATTCATTCATTGACGCTCGAATCGCTTAGGCCAGGTTCTGAAGCTCCGTATCCCATGCCGTAGGCTTCCCTTCTGCATATTGTGATATCATCTGCTTCAGAGTTTTGTTAACTCGTTCAGTTGTATTTGTTTGGGGATGTTCCAGTGTTTTTGTGACACGGATCCGTCGACGGATAAATCTTTGCAAATTGATCTAAAAATTTCGGCGACGAACTGGGGCCCATTATCTGACAGTATGTATTTAGTGCAGCCAAACCTACACATTACTTCGTTCACGATGGTTTCACCGACCTCTATGGCGGTGGTTGAGTGCATAGGAAACACTTCTACCCAGCGGGTAAAGTAGTCGACCACTACGAGCACAAACTTGTTACTTCGTTGAGTTCGAGGATACGAACTCATTAGGTCGACTCCATTTGTGTGCCAGAGTTCAGTGATAATGTGCATCTGCATCGGGGCGGATGCCGGTCGATTGGCATACTTATACTTCTGACAGGAAGCACATTGAAGGATGTGTTTGTACACATCTTTCCGTGTTGTGGGCCAATAGACTGGCGTAAGGAGACGGTAATCAGAATAACATTAAAAAAATGATACAAAAAATATAACACGGTAATCAGAATAACATTAAAAAAATGATACAAAAAATATAACTTATTATTCCAGTTCTAAAAAATTGATCATTAAAGTAGAATGTCCCATTTCAATTTCTTTCACGTTTAACATCTCTAAATCATAAAATCATTATTAAAATAAACAAGAAAAATACTTTTCTTGTAAATTTCACAAACATATGAAAACTAATAAAAGAAAAAAAATGCAATAATAGCAACGAAAAATAGTCAAACTCTTAATTTTAATAAATGAAATGGGTTCATCATATATTAATTATTCATTGACTTAAAAAATCAATACTTTTTTACACAAGCTACATTAATAAAAATTAACAAAATTTTTTAAAGAAACAGATTTAACAACAATAAGCATAAACGAATGATTACACCACAAATTTCAGAACATTGATCATGAATAATAGAATTTATTAAAGTAGTAAAAACAACTTGATTTTTTACGTCCGGAATTGCATCGATCTTAACACCTAAAGAAGGAAGAGCCCATGAATGAATTACATCATCAAAAGTAATTAAAGCATGAATATATTCCTGAGAAGATAAAGCCGCACGATTATCAACATCTAATATAACTGGTCGACAGTATTCATATCATCGAATTCCATATTGAGAATGTTGGCATGTCCTTTTTTTAAACTTTTGGTTCTAATTGACTAATTTTTAAAGTGTTCGTTGAATCGGTTAAGGCCGTTGAATGACTATATGTATTATCATCACGACTAGTCGATAAGGTTGACTGTGTAAATTCTAGATGTTGTTCTTCAAGCATTCAGATCATCGCTTGTGAGAGTTGTCGTTCGAGTTAAGGTTGACGCAGCTCCACCTGACGATTGCAGACGCTACTGCTGATTGACTCAAGAGTATCGAAGGTGGTGGTTGAACCGACAATAAGAGCGTTTGATCAGAATCGTGATTTCCATCGTCAGCCGTTATTCTTGACCAGTCTCGACTATTAGCGCGTTTTGAACGTTCTAAAACTTTCAAAGCAAGGAATCCCGTTGATTGTCTAGCTTTTGCACTAGTATCTGTAATGATTTCTTTGATTTTACTCAACAACAACTGGTGGCGGAAAACAACCTTTGGGGTATTCTAAAGTTGGAAAAGATAGCAAAAGGATGAAAACACTAACGCTTGGGTAAACTGTAGCAACACAGTTCCACCTTCGTTGACCAGACAGCTAGATAAAATAGAAACGAGCAAAAGAGTCATTAGGTAAGGTTCAAGCGCGCTTTTCTTTTTGCATAAGAAGTTTTGAAAGAGAAACCATGCTTGAAAAGGTTTAATCAACATTTTGTATTTTTTTATCGTCTTTAAAAAAGTTTAACGTTAGCCATTATTGAACCGAATAATTCATGATTTAAATCAGATGCTTTCAATGTTCTTAATTTTTCTTGATCAGGAAACAAACATTTGACAATTTCACTTGCAGTAAATGTTGGAGTTTTCTTTAAGCATGAGCGTAAAACTTCTGGTGCTAATGGTATTTTCTAAAGTAAACAGAGAGATAGAATGTAGTTAGTGCAAAGTATGACATACATAATTTTTAGCATCAACTGGTTGAGGCTAAAGAATAGCTAACGTTTCATTAATCCGTGAATTGGGTGGCGCCGCTGAAACGACCAAAACATACAATGTTTCTTTGAAACACATATAAGACGCCAAATTACGAACAAAAAATTGTTTGGTTTCTAATTCTTTGATAATTTTTCTGTTATTTTCAACTAGTGTTTTATACTTTTTAAAGCAAAATATTTTCTTTTATAATCCTTCGTGTACGTGAAAGCAAAGATGAGCACGTGTATGTATTTACTTATGACATTTTTCTATCTGTATGTATAAAGCGCCAAACACAGAAACATTATTTGGACTTTTGCCCTCGTGAATCCCTCACCTTAATCTTCTTTCTTTATTTCTCATTCATCCAGCATGATATGCACGTTTCTCTCTCCCTTTTATCTGTCTGTTCATTCTCTGACTATTTATATCTAATATGCCCGTATGTGCACAATGAAATGAATTGAAAAACATGCATATGTGCCTGGTTTTCTTTCTTACCCCTCTCTCACCTTATTATCCGTATAACAAATAGTGAAAAGAATGTTTGTATAGATCACTCTAGTGGAACTTCTTGTACTCAAGATCTTGGGTTAAGAAATGTCACAAGATCTTAGAAAAAAACACAAAGAAGTCAAGATCTTGGATTCTTGAATTTTTCACTCAAGATCTTGGGTTAAGAAATTTCAAGATCTTGGGTGGCGTAAGCCAAGATGTTTCAAGATCTTGGATTCTTGAATCTGTCACTCAAGATCTTGGCCAAGATCTTGTATTAAGAAATTTCAAGAGTAATTTTTCAAAGTAACACTAAATTAACACCCCTAATTATTAGCAGTATATTGATAATGGAAGCTCTCAATGCCATTTCTTCGTTCAGAGTACGTAAAGTTCTGTGTATAAACTAAATAGTCAAATAGTGTCATGTCTATAATTCGTCTAAGATTGATGACAGTCAACAAACGTTTTTCCAAGCCCTGTGTGCACAAGAGAATGTAAATTATAACTTTTTTAGGTATCAACACTAGAATCAATACTACCAGATGAACTCTACGAGTTTATTGTTCTATATCTGAAATCGATTGACATTATCTACTCCTTCTTCAATTTAAATTCTCGTTTTGACCGCCTTGTTTCACCATTTTTATGTGCAATTGATTTATCCGCTATTGATCAACATATTCTGGATGGATATTGTCAGCAAATTTTACCAAAAATTCGACATCATGTAAAAATAATTAAATTTGATGATAAAAATATTTACCGTATTCTTCCCTTACCAACAGCATATCCAAACCTTTGTTCACTCTCAATAACAGAAGTCGTTGAAATAAATGGCAAATATTTATCTTATCTAAGTTCATTTAAAGAATTATGTAATTTGAAAATGTATTTTGATAATCAACTATGTGAGCAAAAGTTGTCAAATGAGATATTCTCAAATTTATTTCAATCAAATTATCAGCTACAATCATTAATATTCCTTCATGTTTACTTCACTGTTAATACCGATAGTATCCAACCATGTTCTATTAGAAGATTAAAAATAATATTACGTTCTCAATATGATTTAAATGTTTTATTAATGAATTTATCATTGATTGAATACTTGGATGTTGAATTACTCAGAGTTATACGTCATGGAAATCACCAAGAAAATTATGCTAATATTCTATCATTACCAAAATTAAAAGAATTTATCTTCGTTTCTATTTTTTCCATAGATTATAATTCTTTGGAATCCTTATTATCTCGATGTTCTAATCTAGAGTGTTTATCATTGCATTTAGATAGTCGCCAGTTTATCGATGGCTATAGTTTAGAAGCAAAATTGTTATCAAAATTAACAAAATCTCATTTTTGCTTTCGTATTCCAAATGTGACGATGATGAACATTGATGAGTACATTGAAACATACAAATCGTCTTATTGGCTTAATCATCCTGTTTTGTGTTTTAAAATAGCGTACCGTCGTAGCCATTATTGTATCTTTTCATTACCTTATCCATTCAGTTATATGATTTTCACATCAAATGATATTGTAAATTATAGATCAAACATCAGTGATATTTCGATATATAATGGACGAAACAAGTTGAAAGAAATAGATTTATATGATACAGTACCATTTACATTAGAGTTATTTAAATTTATTGAAGAAACATTTGTAAAAGCAAGGGTACTTCAATTCTTTAGTCCTCCAGTGAATATTTTAAATGATGATTTAATGAATAATAATGAATTTATACTAGAAAATATCGACTGCCTAATATTTCGCATAGAGAAAATAGTGGATTATAAATATTTGAAACGAGTATTAGTAATGATGCCAAATATTGTTGAGTTACATGTACACAGTGACTTATTATTAGAATTGAAAACACAAGATTTTGGTGAACAAGTACAACTGTTATTTAATCGTATCAAATATATTTACGTTTCTGGCAGTCCAGTTGAACTACTTGAAGACAAATCTTTGTTTCCGAATGTTAAGATTATAAGAGATAAATTTTAGTTTATGCTTCTTTCGTAGAGCTGTATCTGTTGCAGTAGGAGAGATAAATAATAGGCAGATTACAGATCGGTCTGTTTTTCGTAGACATAGTAATAAGAATAATTAAAAGTGAAAAATAAAATGTTTTTTTAACTTATGTTAAACAAGAAATAGAACTTTTATATAAAAGAACTAAATCAATGTTATGTTAAGAGAAATTCATTTTTTCACATGTTCATGTGGAATGTAGATTATTATTTTTCTTTCCACCAGTTATTACTTTTCTAATACCATATACTTTTTTGTTTTGGTATTTGTTACTTCAATAAAAAAATTTTCTTGATCTGGTGCGATCGTTCCATTGTTTGACATTTGCTGGACCATGTGTATTACTTATTCTCAGAGAAGTGATTGATTTTCACCGTTCCATTCGAATATATATATCGAGCTGGATCTGGGTAAGGACTATGTATGACAGTAACATCAACTGTAACGATCCCTTCAAGGAAGGAACCTTCATTGCATGCAAACCTGGAATTACTTCATAGCTATCTGCTCTTCTGTATGACGAACCTTGGGTTTTGCTTAAATTAAAACACCATTTTTAATATATTCTGCCAACTTTTTCATAACAGTATTTGCCAATTGGTTCATTATACATGTGGATGTTCAGCAAGATTATGAAACTTTAATAATTTAATAATACCTGTCTCTGAGTTTTTCTTTAAAGAGCTTAATATTTGCCGCTGTGTATCATTCTATATAAAACTTTTTTTATGTCTCCCCACGTAATTATCCCCATGTTCAGCATTTTATCCATCCATTCCGACATATTGTAACTAGACTGAAAAATAAAATAGCTGGATAGACTGATAGACAACCTGTATATTGCCTAAAATATATACACTTAAATTTTGTGATTGATTTGTCACATGACAGGAGAATAATTCGATATGATGAACCAAAGTTACGGACAGTTCACTTATCTTTGTTATAATAGTACTCATTATGAATCATTATATTCATTACATGAAGATAAAATGCAAACAAAATTTTTGACTACTGAACAAGATATTGAAAATTTGTTGAACATATTTCTTCAGAATCATAACATTTTGATGGCTGACGATAGCACACAGTAATCGAGTATGAGACATCCGTTTTTAGAGTCTCCCGAAGCGATTCTCATAAATTTCAGAAATAACTAATAACTATCATAATCTTTCGATTTTGGTAAATGAAAGTTTGAAATCTGCTGAAAAGACAAATGAAACATGATTATTTAATAATAAGACGAGTACGAACGAAAAGAGCACGATCAATATATGATTAATACCCGTAAACGTTTACCTTGTAAACCGACTGTTTTAAACCAGCTCGTATCAACTTAGCAACAATTCTAGAAATGCTTAACACATTCTCCATAACAATAATCAAATTGAAACCCAGAAATCCAGAATATAAAAGAAATACATCTGTCTACATTTACGATAAAGGGAGATATAAAAAGGTTTTATACAGAATAAGAGATACAACTTCAGCATGTTTCGAGAAAAAACGTTTTCGGTTGTAAAGTTACAGGCATCAGAAAATCTATAGAACTAGTATAATTTAAGAAAGAAAAAAAATGCTAAAAATCGCCTAAAAAACAAGCAGAAGCACATTACTCTGGATTGTCTGATGCCTGTAACTTTGCAACGAAAGATAGTGGAGAGCTGTGTGACGCTTCGTTTTGTTCAGAATTTTATGCTCTTTTAGACAGCTATATTGAACATATTTTTAGCAAAATTCTCTAGGACTTACAAGAGAAGTACCTCAACTAATAAATCGCTTTTTGAACGAAACATATTGGACTATAGGTGGTCGACGATGCTGATTCCGAATATCACCATGACTGCTGCTGCAAGGCCTTCAAAGACCGATTTTCTGAAAAACCAGTTTTCGAGAAACTCTAAAGAAGAACTTTAAAAACTTAAAAGCTTTCTTAATGAGGCGTTTCTGATTGAAATGCAGCATCTCCCAGCTCTACACGACCTTTCGTTGCAAAGTTATAGAATTTACAAGAAAAGCCCTAAATTCCTTTTTCTTGCTGTAGCTCTGAGGTGACAATGAACATTTAGGATTTTTCTTGTAAATTCTATAACTTTGCAACGAAAGGTCGTGTAGAGCTGGGAGTTGCTTCGTTTCAATCAGAAACACCTCATTAAGAAAGCTTTTGGTTCTTCTTTAGAGTTTCTCGAAAACTGGTTTTTCAGAAAATCGGTCTTTAAAGGCCTAGCAGCAGCAGTCATGGTGATATTACTTCCCTCGTTAGAGCTCCGCTTTCTAGAAAACTTCAAAACCTTTTTCCTGGAATTTTGACGGATAGTGCATTCGACAGAGAAATTCAAGGGCTATTGAAATCACTATTCAGATTTGACCTAGCTACTCGGCTTCATCGAAAAATTTCAAAAATACAGTGGCTCTATAATTTTTTCCATTACTGTATACTCACCATCCTCATGATCCATTCTTGGATCATAAATACCTGCATACGAGAAGCAGGAATGACGAATAGTCGACTCGACTAAGCTCGTACTGAGTTGAGTCCATTCAATTTTTTGAAAATACAGTCGAGTCGGGTTGCATCGAATTCAAAACGAGTCGAGTCGAGTCTCGCCAAGTCCGGAAAGGAAAACTTAATTAGGTAAAATGCACAATCTCTTTCTTATTGACAAAGCTGTAGAGCGACAAAGCTAGCTGTTCGCGATTTGGACAAACATTTGTGATTGATCATTCATTCTACCTTTTCCATTACCGATCGAAAACTGAAACGAATTGTTTATATTTCTGAAAAAAATGGCTTCTGAGAATTTATCAACACCATCATCTTCTTCCGCAAAATCTACTGATTTGATTCTTCTAAAATTAAACGATTATTAATGAATAAAAAAGACGAATAGAAAATTGTTAATAGTACAAGGAAAAGAGTGTCTATCACATATTGGAAAACGTTTGGATTTTCAGCACAAAAAACAGTCAATGATGAAGTCGAATCAGTTGCTGAATTGCTTCATGTACGCATTGTTATTAACTTAAAAATAAGTTAAATAATTGTATTTTATCAAACGAAAAATATTTTCCCTAAAAAAACTGAAACTGCACTGAGTCGAGTCGAGTTGAACCGAGTTTATATTGAACCGAGTCGAGCAGAGCGCAAAACAAAAGAAAATTGACTCGTTTCAACCTCTGTTACACCCATAAAAACACATTTCAAGATTACCATACACCTAAATTCACTGTGTACGCTCACGTCGTACAAATAAAACAAAACAAGTATTAACAAAACATTACAAGAAAACTAGAAAAAATCGATTCTTCACAACATACGCTTTATAGATAAGATCTGTGAGAATAATTTTTAACAATATTTCATTTATACTTTATGTCTATCGAAGGACGGATAACCAACACTATTCTGTAAGTTATCTTGTATTGATAATATCAAGCATTTCATACTAATAACACTTTGTTTAACCATTCAATATTCACCTCAATAATCATTGTCTTCGATCAGAAGTATAACCTGTATCATAGGAATTTAAATGAAACCGATTACTATTATCACTATCTAGATTATTCCTATTTCGTGCTCGCATCACTTGCCTTCTGTATAATTCTGGATCGTTATACAATGTTCTAGCACTTGGTCGAATCGAGCCAGGATAGATACCAGCATCATCAAGTGTATGCTGCCGAAGATTTATACCGGCAGCTTGTGGTCGATCATTCTGACGCCAATCAGATTCTTGATAGGGTTCACCGTGAATTTCTACACGATCATCTGCATAGTACTGATTGTATCTTAATCCGGAAAGATTCGAATCAACTCTATCAGTGGGTGGATTAGGATTTGTCGAATTATTATCGGCTTTATTAAGTACTTCATCCAGAAGACGATGTAATTTATATCGCTCTGTTTGAATTTCATTCGATCGTACTATAAAAAGAAATGTATAATTATTCTACATAATCTCATTTACAGGTTAGTATTTACGATAGTCATGTATTAATATTTTGCACAACATGTATCTACTTGCTACATTGTCATTGTCAGTGCATCTCAAAAAAGTGAATATACAGTCATTAATGATAAGCGATAATGAAAATAGAACTAATGACTGTACGATTTCAAGCTGTCTAAATATCAGAACAAGAGTAATGTGTACAAGAGGTGGCACATTCCCATTAGTTTTCATTACTTTACTCTGAAAAGTAACGATTTTCCGTTACTACTTACTAGTAACGGTAACAAAATTGCATTACTTGTTATAATTATCGCCGCCAAAAAACAGCTTCTCTAGCTATTTTTTGAATAACTTCTGATAGAAAAGGGATAGCGATCTGCAGTTTCCGAATACTGAAAATAGACACTTTCTCACAACTATCACTAAGTAAAACTAGTTTTGAAACTCTTCAAAAGATCCTGTTTATCGACAATCTTTGGAAGACAACGTTGTGGTTTCCGAAATTAAAATAGCAACCTATCAATTTTTTTCGATAGGTAAGTAGTCTGAAGTGTCTTCTTTAAATCTAGATCTAAGCAAACTCTGGATTTTGCTTAGTTTTCCACGACGGCTAATTCTTTCCGAAAATTGATAGGTTGCTATTTTAATTTCAGAAACCATAACGTTGTCTTCCAAAGATTGTCGATAAACAGGATCTTCTGAAGAGTTTCAAAACTAGTTTTACTTAGTGATAGTTGTGAGAAAGTGTCTATTTTTAGAATCTGAAAACCGTAGATCGCTATCCATTTTCTGTCAAAAGTTATTCAAAAAATAGCCAGGGAAGCTGCTTTTTGTCATCGATAATAGTAATGGGTAACAGGATCCGGGGGATACCTCAGATAATAAATTGACAGAATTATAAGCGAATGATGAAGGAGCTCGAGAGATGTCACCGAGTCTGTAGGGGCGTCACAATCAATGCAAACGCGGCCTCTGAAAGATTTCGTCATCGGGGGCGACCACCAGTCACATCTATCGGCGGATCGCTTTTGTATTGATTGACAGGTAACGGATTTTCGTTTCCCGTTACAGTAACGATAACGGGAAAGTGCCACTCCTAATGCGTACAACTAGTAACGATATAATGGATGAAAAGTATTATGGAAAGATTTTCGTAGGCTACAATGCCGATAACAATGCGGCTTTAAATAAAAATAATTCGAGAACATGGATGCCATGTATAATATCCAGTACAACAAATCGTAACACGACTATATCTAATCAGTTTAGTAAATGAATAACTGTTAGCCTGTAATGTTTTACATATTTCTCCTACGTGCTTATTTTACTGATGGATCGATTGAAACTGTTATAGAATTTGATGATAGTTTAAATCAATTTAGTACACCAGGTTTATAGAATTTAATTGGAGATCATTCATCACTCATCACTGGAACTGTTATTTTCATTAATTGATTCATATAATCTAATTAATAATCTAATTAATTGATCTTACAGTATCCTAGCATTTAGGATCCTAACAGAATCTTAGAAAAGTCTATGACTTTCGGGTATACCTGATTTCATTAGAATTCTGTAGAATGTGTTAGAATTTTAAGAACTTAAAGCGAAATCCTAGTAGATCCTATCAGGAAACTCTTAAGACTTTTACTAGGGACTTGGCTGTTTGTCTATTGAATGGACTATGTAAACTCTTATTATTTTAACAAAAGGAAAAGACAGTTGTACATTAATACAAAAACAGAAATTATAAAAGAAAACAATAGTAATCTTTGTTGGGTTTCAAAATAAGTGGTTTTTATTAGGGATGTTTCGAACCCGAACGTTCGACAGTTTAACACCAACTGTTTGTAAACTCGATCGTTTACGTTCTTTCGTGTTTAAAATGGTTAAAAGTTAGGAGAAGAGTAATCGACCAGAGAAATTCGAAAATGAGTACAATGAATCTCTGTTGCATTTTTGTGATCGATAGAAAACTTTTAGATTTCGTTGAGCCTTTTTAGTGATGTTTGCCTTAGATGAAAGAAAAGTACTGTCTAAGAAACAAGATAGTGAATTTTTGAATTCAAACTTAAATTAAGTTTGAAATATCCGTAGTTGTTATCGATGTTAAGAAATACGATATTATTCTATATACTTTCGAAATGTGAGCTTGTTGACAGAAATTAGTAATTCAACTGATTGTAGGAAAACATTATTTGGCGGAATAGGTCAACGCTTTGATATTGATATAAACTGCGTTTGAACAAATAATAGCACTTACTTGAATTCAGCAACGGCCGCGTGTCTCTTGAATTGTTGAGATCAGTGAACGGTGGTTGATACATTTTCTATAAAACATGGAACTATTCGTGTGTGAAGAAGAAAGGAAAACCTATTTACTACAAGTTTTTATTGCATACATACCTGGTTTCTCAATTGTCCAGCGTCATTTTTAGTTTGAATACTATTGGTGACACGGAGCGGAATATTAGATGATACAGGAAACTGTGATATTTGCTCTGACTGTGGTGGGGATGACGACTGTAATTGACTTGATTGTGCGTTTGTCGCTGGTAGATCATGTGATCTTTGCCGAGAATCTAATGGATTATTATTTTGAGGTTCTAGAAGACGCGGCGGACTTTGTTCTTGAGATTGTTGATTGATACTTCGATAATTCTGAATAAAGTAAACAAGCTATGTTTGCACTTATTTTGTGAAATAATTCAGATGGTACTTACCGAGTCGTCAATAGCATATCGTGACGACAATGGTTCATTCGCGATAGCCTACAAAATTTGAAAACATCGGTTTTATTCGAAACAATATTTCTACATACCTGTATAACATCACCCTTGTTCTTAACTCCTGTTCTTGTACGACATTTGGTATGTAAATAATAAAGAGCTAAAATGAGTATCACAACAAATGCAACTGGACCGATTATAGCACCAATTAACCAAAGCTTTCTATCTATTGGTGCTGTTGTAGCAGTGTCATTTAAACTTGATTCAAGCCCAGTTTGTTTAATGATACCGCCTAATAACGTTGACGCAGCACTTGGCGAAAGTTTATTTAAAGCATTGATCACAGTGGGACCAAAAACCGTACTGTTACAAAGCGTCACATAATAGTATACAATATAGTAATTAGCACTGGCTGACTAAAGGAAAAAATGGTGTATAGGTCAACAGTTCGCTCATTCCAGTGAAGAATCACGTCTTACTGGTAGTACATAAGGTGGAGTTAGATTAATTTGGTAAACACAAACTGATTCACGTTTTCGTCTTCGACTAGTCGTACAATAGCCGTTTGTATTCGTCGCATCGTTTATGCACAGGAATGCTTGCTGAATAACAACACTCAGCTTTGCTATCAACAATGTATAGTTCTGACTAATAACAGTACTATTATATAAGTCTGCATTAATTGGACGGAATTCTGAAGACACCAAAAAGACATATTTCTTGTAGTGCAATACTGATCTGAGCAAAACTGTGACGAAATCTTGATCGTGTCAAAGTGTGGTTAGGAAAGAAATTTTACACGGTGTCACTATATATATGAGCTAAGAAAGAGTTGTTCATATTTCCAGTGTTTCTCCGTCAAATTAAAGGATAGTGAGTTCGCGTTGGCCTTTGAGTTTACACATGGCAGTAAACTACGAGAGCTAGCTTTTTAGTGTTTTACTTTTCTTGAATGACGGCTTCAAAGTAAGGCGCGCGTAATTCAAAGATGAAATACCGTTGGTCATTTTGCAATAACTTTTTCATTTCTTCATATATATTTTTCAAAACTATACTGTTGGGTAGCCAGTGAAACTCTCTACAAACTGAACTAGTCAGACGATCCAGATCGGTCGGCCCGCTGATCAAGAACATGCAAAAAACGCGTTGGACTTACGGAAAACGCCTGTGGGACAGTCATTTACTCATTTTTCTCTCTTAATGAAAAACTATATATTTTGTAAAAGAATACCATTTGATAGTTCATGAAAGTCTCTACAAACTGAGCTGGTCAAAATATCTAGACAGATGGAGTTAGTCATTAAAGATATGCCAAAGTGTTTGGGCGTTATATATGTAGTACAGTGTGTCCTAACCATCAGAATTTTTTTCACCCACTGCAGTCCATTTACCAATGGCTACAAGGGGAGTGAAAATTACCAAAAGATTCTGATTCGAAAACCCTGTTATCAAGTTTTCTCATAAAATGGAGATATGCGCCTCATCTGATAGTAAAGTTATTGCAAAATGACCTGCCCGATTTTAGGTGGAAACTGCAATGCTTTAATGGAAATTCAATATCTCAAGAAAGAAAAAGTATTTCGAGAAAAGGATATGTGGATTTGTGTTCCGCGATGTGGCGGATAAAATGGCCTGAAATTCAAGCTTTCGAACAAAAGAAGGGGACAGGGGTTTTTGGGCGAAGATCCTTTTTTTCAGTTGAATTTTATCGGTTTTCTAAATAATTCCAATACAGTAAAGACTTGTTTTTTTATACTATTCAAAAGAACAAGCTCTCAGCTATATAGTGGACAAAAAAAATTTGAAAAATAGTTTAACTTGAGAGTTAAAAATTGAAATTTCAGAGCGCGTCTGTAAATTGTTTTAAAAGAAATTTTCACTCCTTAAACTTGAACAGAACAACAATTCATATGCAAAAAAAAATGCTGCTCACTTAGTGACTGATATTGGAGGACAAATTTGTAATAGGTAGTCTGCATCAAGAAATATATTTGATAAAAAAAAATAATTTGGATACCTGTGACAATTACATTGAACGACGCTGCTGTACTTGTGCTTGTCGGTGTTGCGCTTGTATAAGCAATACCTGTTGAACTTGTTAGTGTTGCATTCATTAGTGTTATCGATAATGTTGTTAGAGCTGAAGTTGCACCAATTGAAATTATCGCAGAAGAACTAATATTTTGCTGCAACGGCGAAGTATTAATTCCTACCGAAGTAGCAGATACTATTGAAGATGCTGAAGACAGAATACCGGATGACATCGATGTTAATGTACTACTTGATATTTGAGATGTTATTTCTATGCAAAGAAAAAACAATGAATAGAACAAAGGTTTTTATTCATATACAACCACAATTTTTGCAACCCATAATCTTGTATGAGAGAAAGGAGAAAATCTCATAACTTATTTGAAAGAAAGCAAGAAAAATCAATCGAATAAGAATGATCTTCGTTTAAGGTCTATTTTACGAACCAAGTTACATACCTGAGTTTGATTGTTGATTGGGTGTTGTAATCGTTTGTGATTTGATTGTAGATGAAACATAATTTGAAGACAAAGCAGAAATGGCGTTCTGATTCGACGAATAAGTTGTTGATAGTGGAGTTGGCGATATGGATCGTTGTTGAGAAGTAGTATCCGTCATTATCTTTTGTGACGATTGAACGATTGTTGATTGTGAATTTAATGATGACCGACTGGAAAGTTGTGACGATATTGTTTGTGCTACACTAATGCTTCTCCCAGACGTTGCTGAAAGCGACGATACTGTATTTACTAACAAAGTAGCGCTAGTAGATCTTCCAGAACTGCTGATTAAACCGTGTGTAGAAAAATTACTCTCGGTAGTTAGATACCGTGTCGATGCACTAGTTTGACTTATTCTTGAAATTATACTGGAAAAAGTTGAACTGATTGTCCCCATTGAGTTTGTCCCACGAATGGTTGATGTTGAATAAGTAATGGATAAAGGCGAGTTTGGTGTAGATACACTTCTAGAAATTGTGCGTACCTGTGTCTGAGCACTACCTTGGCTTCCAGTCGCCAAGTATGAAGATTGCTGGCTAACAGACGAAAATATAGATGAGACCGATGCAGGAAAAGAAGTAACCGATCTTGCACTCAATGAGAAGCTAGATATGGTAGAATTAGACAATAATGTACTACGGAATGATGTTGGGTTCGATGCGACTGAGAATGTTTGATTTGCCGCGTTAGAACGTTGCGTACTGACTGATATTACCGTAGAGTATCGACTGTTAAGAGCTGTATAATAAGATGACGAAGGCAAGGTAGTAGATGTTGGACCTAATGAACCGTTGGTGGTAGCAGCGGTATGGATTGTGCCTGATGTAGCCAGTTTAGAGTTTATTAATGTTGATACTACCGAGGTTGCTCCACTGACTGATGTAGACAGTTTAGAGTTTGCTGATGTTGATAATATCGAAGTTGGACTACTGACTGATGTAGCCAGCTTAGAGTTTATTGATGTTGATACTACCGAGGTTGCACTACTAACTGATGTAGCCAGTGTAGAATTCACTGATGTTGATAATATCGAAGTTGGACTACTGACTGATGTAGCCAGTTTAGAGTTTACTGATGTTGATACTACCGAGGTTGGACTACTAACTGATGTAGCCAGTTTAGAGTTTACTGATGCTGATACTACCGAGGTTGCACCACTGACTGATGTAGCCAGTTTAGAGTTTACTGATGTTGATACTACCGAGGTTGCACTACTAACTGATGTAGCCAGTGTAGAGTTTACTGATGTTGATAATATCGAAGTTGGACTACTGACTGATGTAGCCAGTATAGAGTTTATTGATGCTGATACTACCGAGGTTGCACCACTGACTGATGTTGCAGGCATATCTGTAAAAAATAAGATTAGAAAATGTTTATTACTTAGAACGTCCATAGTTCGATGTGTCACGACATTAACAGCATATACTAATAACACAGCTCAATCTTAGTTCTTTATTGGTAATGCAGAATAGTACAAATATATATTTAACTTGAAAATAAATACTCACACAAATTAGTGTATTATATCGCACGAATAAAATCAAACCAAAAAGAACCATCGAAAAGCAAGAACTGATTGTTACTTTGTTAATTCAAATTATAGTTACATTGTAAACTACAAAACAAAAATCGTTATCATAACAGAGGACATTTAACGTTGAAAAACAAAGCGTTAAATAGTATGAGCAAACAGAACGTCAAAAGCAATAGAAAACACAACGAAGAAGCTCTTACCTGTCGCAACAGCTCTTCTCACTAGAAAAAATTGTAATGCGTGAACGCTAATATGGTCATATATCAATTACAAGTCACAATTCAAGTTCGTTTCAGAATATGGTCTGAATACGGTACTGCCATATTTGCGAAATTACCTCTAACTCTATTTAATATTCCATACTCAGTATCAGCTGCGTCTAAAAGTAAATAAGAAAGATAAAGAAAATGTACATGCTTAATTTCGTGTATCTCACAGTAATCATTGACATCATACAAGCTAAATAATTCAAGACCACCACAACATTTAGTAATATCACTTGAACACGGTATATTGCACAGCGCTGGATGCGTTTTCAATGACCAATTAATATCGCTTATGGCACAATAACATAAATTTCCATTCATAATACCACAATATGGATATTCTTTGCAACTAGTTATGCACTCTTGAATAGTAACCACCAGACCAATTGAAATTCCCAATGTTATTCTTTCATAACATCCTTGATAACCAGCAACATCATTCATACATGAATCCGATACATCTGCAATATCGAAATTATTCTCAATCACAAACAGGCGTATTCAATCATCGATCTTACCTGTTCTCAGTATACCTGTACTATATACACTATTTCTATTATCTCCACCGCATTTGTCATCAGATTGCCGTGATAAACAAAGATAACTACACTCAGTATCCGACACTTGTCCATATTTTCCATACTTTGCACCACAACGACACTCATTTCCATATTGTACAGCAGCATAAGGAAAATTTTGTTTTTGACACGCTAATATACATTTTTCTGATGTCAATTCATCTAAACGGTCAACGAATGTAGTTAAATCACGATCATCAGTTTGATCAATGAAACAACCCAAATATTGATTTACACCTGAAAATCAAGATTAAAATCATCGTAGGAATTATAAATTCTTAGTGAATGCATGTACTATTACCAGGTTGTATCAATAAACTAATTAAAAACAAACAGGAAAGCATTCTGAATGATTAATATGTTATTCATATCATGATCTAAAATGAGATCAGTATAAAAAATATTCATTTTATCATACAATCATTCATTGTTATGGTGGATCTATATTCGTGGTTATATTTTTATCATCTATACTTATTAATTATTTCTTCAAGAAAAAAATATTAAACAAGTTATGAAATGATCTATGTTCCTAGAAGTCAACGAACAATGAAAATATAATTATATTTCGAAATGCTAACATAAACAACCTTATACATATCACATTCAGCATATTTTTGACTAAATAACAAATTGTATTAAGTGGTTGTTTTTCCTATAAAAAATAATCTCAAGTTGTGCATTATACACGCATATTATAAAAGGTAACAACTATTTTTCTTGATTTATAATTATGAGCAATAATTTTATGTCGCACTAGAAATTATTTACGCTCAATGTACAATTTTGTAACAGAGAGTAAAGAGATTACACTTCGATTTTTCTCACTCTCATTGATTCATCGATTTAATTGAGAATGATAGTAGTCATCTTACATATTTGTTTTATTTAAAGTACACTTGTCAAATGTATTACTAATAATATGCACAACGTACAAACTTTACCTGTAAGACATTTCAATTTTTCTTTTTTCAGTCAGAAAAAAATTTTTAGTTTCTTCTGCTCCTGGTTTAATATAATTAATATTCTATATTGTTATTCACACTCCATTTCTTTACGTATGAATATTGTAAAATTTGAATGAATTGATTTTGATTTTTTTCGTACGTATTAAGCATACAACGTTGATAAGTATTATATTAAGATGAAAAAAATTATTATTACTTTTTCTCATCCATAACATTTATTTCAAAACAAATTAGTAAGCAGTAAAAAGAGTAATACCACAAATTCTTGCAATAATATTATTAGTGATAAAGAAAGAATAAACGATAAAGTAAAAAAATGTATTGGTTTCTAATTTTAGAGAAATAACGTAAGAAAAGAATAATTGTGTTTAAAAAAAGACGTTGTGCACATCTAAAGTCTCTTTTCTACTTTTTCGATGTACCAATTCAATTTTATTAAAAAATTAACTCTTTTATGTATAAATCAAAAATAATTTCATTCTGATATTTTAAATTCGAGTTGTTTGAACTAAATAAATTTTATCTTACAGCCACTTTTTCGTTACAGAAAAGCGCAAGCCTTAAAAATGTTTTCAAGGTTTGAGCCTTCCTGTAACGAAAACAGCGGTTGTAAGACAAAAGGACGGGATCCAAAATCCTGTAGAAATTGGCCCATTCTCAAAATGTTTTAATTTCAAAATAGATCAATGGAGAATTCAATTCTATGTAATTTTCTGTAGTTTTCGGAGCTTTGAAAATGCATTTTGTTGCAAAAAGAAATTATAATATGTTACCAACGTTTTTGACGCTGAATTGCTATTAATAATTTAACTAATTCGATAGGAAATGAGAATGGAAGCTTTTTTCAAATATGCCAATCGATAGAACTCGACGAGCTGATCAAGAATATGTGCGAAGGAATACTTGAAAGTAAAACTAACCGTTACTTTTTATCAAAAAACCACTTTGGATCTAACTTTTAGGGCTATTTGTCACGGTATTTCGCTGTTTCTGTACCATTCAAGCTTTACTCATAAACCATTCCTAGTGTAATGAGTGGTCCGTGCAGAGAGCTACAAGAATATGCATAAATAATTAGGTTAAAAGTTTGGAATCATGGTGAAATCGCGATAATAAGTTCAACGCAACTCAAAATCAGTATTATGTTGGGAATACACGCAAATTTTTCCCATCAAGGATCGTTTTCAAAGCAAAATAAAGGTGATATTCGTAATCAGCGCTAAAAACTGAGTCGAATGATGTACTATTCATGATTTTAGCAAAACTTTCGTTTCTTCATCAAAAATTACCTGTGTGGCAACTATATGGGCATTTTTAGTTTTTTTCCGTAGAGGGGGACCTCATCTGAGTTTTTCACCTTAATCCTACCTCATCTAGCAATTCAGCGTCAAAAACGTTGGTAACATATTATAATTTCTTTTTGCAACAAAATGCATTTTCAAAGCTCCGAAAACTACAGAAAATTACATAGAATTGAATTCTCCATTGATCTACTTTGAAATTAAAACATTTTGAGAATGGGCCAATATCTACAGGATTTTGGATCCCGTCCTTTTGTCTTACAACCGCTGTTTTCGTTACAGGAAGGCTCAAACCTTGAAAACATTTTTAAGGCTTGCGCTTTTCTGTAACGAAAAAGTGACTGTAAGACAAAAACTAATTTGACCATCGACTATTTCAGTCATTACACATGTGTGTAATACAAAACATTATGTAAGCTGTGCAATGTTACAGTTAAATGCATTCACTGATTTTTCATTATCTATTTTTATTGTAATACTTACGTTGAATTCTAAAAATTCCAAAAAATATTCAAAAAGAATATTTTCTCTTTTGTGAGAAAACATGTCATAGGGTAAAAATAATCCATCTCATACTTTTCAGACATACTTAAGTTGACATGATTTGTGGCAATAAAAACAACTACTTACACCGAAATAATCAGTCTGGTGCAAGTATCGACATGTGAATGTGTTAGTAGTCGATACGATGTTGTTTAATAAAGAAACGAAAAAGAAAAGAAAAGATTTTAACATTTTCGAAATAGTAGAAAACTAATAAAACTTGAGAAAAGACAAACATTTATTAGAATTTTTTTTTCTTCTACGGCTTTTCTTCAATAACCCTTTCAAACATAATTGGAAAGTGTTTACTCTGTACATAATAATTTTTCGATGATCCAATTAAAAGATTTACTCTATTAATTTAAATCAGTCGTTTTTTTTGTCATCAACAGGCACCATACATCGAGCGTACCTTTGATTTACTCAACAATACACAATCTACTGGAAGTAAAATGTCATATGGATTTGTCTTAATTAGTTAAGTTTATCACATGTAACAAACCCCATCTACCATCCATCACACAGCTGTTCCATACATACATATTTGTCTGAAAAAGTGGTCTAACTTCTCCTTTTTTAGACGATAAGGTTGTTTCAGATTAAACATTAAAATATTGAATTATGTATCAAAACCAATATTAGTTTTTAATACAGAGGGTATATTTTAAATATTTCTAGTCATCTAAAAGCATGATGAAAAAACAAATAAATCATCACATGATGAACTTTTAAGCATAAAATACAGTTTCACGCCTATGGCAAGAATTTTGAGTTAGGTTTGAACAATGGACGAACAAACGGCAAAACTTTTGAGAATTATAGCAGCCGAATAAAATGAGATTAGTTTTTTTTTTTATTCACGATATTTCGACCTTAACCGATCATTATCAAGTAAAACCAACTGTGAAAGAATCCAAAAGACATAATAAAAAACTGAATTATAACTGTTTGTACTCTTTAATGTTATTTCCATTCGACAAGTCATCGACTGAATTTAGTGAATACAGGATAGAAAGTTGTACATTGGAGAATGGAGAGTACATGAGATGAGTACGAAAATATTTATATATTGAAAAAACTATTTGAATGAGCAGTTGGAAATAAAGTTTTAAATATAAAGTATAATACTGCTATGAAAATCATAATAAAATTCTTCTGAATTTATTTAAACACTCGAGCTTTCGATCACAACTTAGATCATTTTCA
>CAJNOQ010002277.1:0-25228 GCA_905250885.1 Didymodactylos carnosus | reverse complement strand
TGGGAAAATAGTCCTCTTTTCATTAGTGAAAACCGCAACTCTCTATCTATCATCGTCTTCGAGTTATCAAAGAAACGGTAACCTGCATTATATTTTGGTACGGATACTAGTAAACAGATATAAGAATGTAAACATTATATCAGTATCTTCAATATATTGACTACTGCTATTCTAAGTACTAATGCATAATATTCTTTATATAGAAACTAATTTCTATGTTCTATTCGGGAGTTCTTAGATTAGTCTTGTTGCAGTGAAGTATGATTATGACCACTGTTCTACTTCGTTTTCTATCAAAAATATGAGCATAATACCCTCTACTCCACACAAAAAATTAAGTTTTACTCCTGCTAACATATTATGTGAATCATGAATAACAGAATGAAAGAGAGTTTTTCATATTGTCTGTTTTTTTGTTGCTTTCGATAAAAATGAACTTACAAAATTTATCTCCAACTACTCAGCTTGGTCACGTAGCGCGACACTTAACTGATCAAGATTTTAAAAAAAACGTTTCATCTGTGAACCGCGATGAGCACATCAATAGATTCAAATTTTCGGGCTGATTACGAATATGACCTTTTTAAAAAGAAAAATTGTAAGTTTTTAACAAGCTGAATTTCAACTTTTTGACCTAGAATTTATTTTAAAAAGTTTAAAATTTACGCCATCCGATAGAAAATTAAATTCTGTACAAAATGTCACATTTTGTTTTTCCATTCGACTGTAGAAATAAAAGCTAAATCTTTTCGAAAGTTCAGGGTTTCAGACAAGTTTAAAGCGGGAAAAAGTTTCTTTTACTGTTTGTATAGACCAAACAGTTAGCTACAAATTTGCTTTGAACGATTTTCTTCCAACTCTTACAGTTTCATCACAAAATGCAGGTTTATTCACCTGGCTAAAAAGAAGGGACGTATTTTGTCACAGCGTTACGTTCCAAAAATTTAGCCCCCAGCCGCCATTTTGCGTTTTCTTAGTGTACATAGGGGATTGTGAGACGTATAAAATAAGACTAGAGTGGCTTTTCTGGTACGCATAGTTCTTGAGAAATTTGAGAATTTACTGTGTAAAAAATGTTACGTTTGGCCAAGTTGTACTGATCTTATCCAATTTTTGATTGTATTTACACGTTTATCAACATAAAAAATATAGACCATCAACTACTAATGAATACTCAGATGATAGCGATGACAGTTGTAACAGAACTATCAAGGACTACTACACCCCTGTTAGAAAAAAAGGAAAAGTATTTTAGTAGACAAATGACTTTCCGGTATGTTCATTTTTTGTTTAACCAGAGATGGTTCACACAGTGATCGCTATCGTCAGCACTGTTTCCAGAATGCAATGGAATATTGTGCAGATTATTTTGTTAAATGGATTTAATCCATATTATAACTATCGTTATGCTCCTGCTGTATAAAAAAACATTCTATTTACAAATTTTTGCTTTTTTATGTTTTCACCGGTTTGGTAGTGGGTTTTATATTGTAGTAAAAGCTGATTTTATCCATTGAAAAAAACCATTTGGTCTTAAATGTTTACATGGACACTGTTATTGAAGAAAAACGGTCCTATTATTGCGCATTGTAAAGTAATAATAGCATTGTTATCGTATCGGTTTTCTATACATATTCCGAATATTTTTGTGGTATAGCAGCAATAGTAGCTATTATAACAAATAGTCAACCTAATTTACGTTTAATAAGTCAGAGTGTCACAAATATTAAACTTAAAGTATACAAAATAAAATACAGCGATATAAACTCGATGTATTCTCATATACCTCTAAAATTCTTCTTCAATATCGTCTTCATCTTCTTCTTCTTCTTCAGGTATTGGGGATTTAGTTGATCTTTCATTTTCAGGTATAGGATCATCTATCTCGATTAACTTTTGTTCAATATCTCTAAATTCATTCTGTGGTACGTACTCCATTATGAGATTTGCAAGCGAACTTTCTTCTCGATTCTTCAATCCCCATCCAACGTAAAAATTTTTAAAACGTCTAAAAACAGATTTATCATATTTTACATCTATCTGCTATGAATGGAGCCGGTAGTGTGATATCAAAGTATTAGCACTAGTTTCAACTTTTTATTCTAATAACAAAATCACATATTTGAAAGTGACTTCTACAGATCTATGTAAGTCGTAGCTTCGTAGCACTTTTTATCATATCTCACTCAAAATCGATCAAATGTGCCAGAAATTTTTAAGATAAATGTAAAAAAATTAGACTAAATTAAGAAACTTTGTTTTAGACTAACAAAGTTTCTTCACTCAGAGAGGGAGAACAAAAAATGTTAACTTACATTTTTTTTATAGTGTTAACCTGTATTAGTGATGAGATTTGGTAGCCGCTGCAATTATCAACTTATTTTATTCGAATTTATAGTCAAAAGTTAGTTGAAAAACGACCGATCTCATGGAAATACATACAATAGTATTTATTTTAATAACTGGTACCTGTGGTTGGTACCCTTGAACTAGTTTGAACAGTGAGAGTTATCGATTATCAACGTGACTGAATATCTAATTTTAATTGATTTTGCAAATGACTTACCTCCTATCACCAACAGTATATGCACCTAAAATGAATGTATAAGAAAAGTAAATTACTCAAGTCATAGTCATGTCAGACTATGTAATGTTGAAATATGTATATGTATAATACATACCTGGCCATCGATTTGATCTAACTGATACAAGTGCATGCTCTGGTACCAGTGCTGATGAGAGACTAATTGACCATGCGGGATACATGTCTGCAATTGGACTATCATGATTAACTTCAGTTAATAAATTTGGTCCACGTTCAACGGCCTCTTCAACTTCATTTTCAGCTTCGCTTTCATCGTTCAGTCTCTCGTCGTGAGTTGGCTCTGTATAGAACATATGGAATACAGACTTTAATGGATTTATTTGTTCAAACTACATACTTCTATAGGGATTAATAAATGAATTTCTTCCTTGCGGTAGTATATAGGGAACAGCATGAACCTAAACAAAATATACAATTGAAAACTTTCTAATTTGTTTCAACATATTGTATACAGCATACCCAAAATTCACCATTTGGCAGTATTAAGTCTTCCAATGCATTTCCTTCAAAGTTTTCATCAACCACAAATGTTTTTGGAGCTACACAATCAAAGATTCGATAACAAACAAACATCATCTTCTATTAATTCCACATTACCATCCTCAACCTCTTCTTGCTCTTCGTCATCATTTGGTAATTTAAAATAGTTCAAAGGTCCTAACTGTGTTCCAGCACTAATACGTTGAACTTGTGCACGTAATAAATGTTTTTCAACACCAGGAAATAGTGGTTGACTCTGAACTTTTGATTCTAAATTTCCGGTAAACAAACGTCTAATTGAACGTGCTAGACGTATTTGATCCGATGTAACCATTGGTAATTGAATAAAATCATCATTCACTAAAAATATTAAATAGATTTTAGTTATACACGCTACAAACGATTATCTATCGATCTAATGACATTTGTCAACAAGTCATTTATTCAAATATTACGTTTAAACTGTTCCGAAGTGAACAAAAATAGACATACTAAATATATTCTAAAATAATGATGCTATTTCTCTTACTCTTTGATATAACATAATAAACTTTTTGGTTTACACCACTGCCCGGTTGTTCAGGTGGAACAGATGTTGAAGCTTTCCATTTTGATTTTTGTGCTGATTCTCTTGTGCCAATTTCTTCATCCTAAATAGTTTCTATTACTATCTCGAATTAGATAAACATTTTTCTCTTCCTACTTGCTCTGTTACGGCACTTTCTGTCATTGTTTCTTCAGTTCTATCTGATTGTTCTGTTGCTTCTATAAAATAATGATCATTTAGATCAACATCATCGAACGAATCTTTGTCTGCCTAAATAGGAAAACAAATTTCGTATCGTCACAAAAACTATGTATGTACTTACTTCAACAACATAATAATTTTTATTGATACCAAAAATCTTTCCCCAGAATCTTAATCGAGATATTTTTTTCTGATTCAATAATCTTTTCATACCTAACCATACCCTAATAGAAAAGAACGAATAGTTTTTTTGCAAATTTTACTTTAATCAATTGTAATGGTGCAGCAAACCAGTATATTTCTTCTTTACTGATTCCACAGCCAATTTGTTCAACCATTGCATGTAATTCTAAGGCATTTCTCATTCTTCGAGTATCTTCTGAGTCGTCTGGTAATGTAAATTTTTCCTAAACATATCGATCGTTACTAGACATGCATCAATCCGATAGTTCGGTGACCAAATGATTCGCAACCGAACATGTTCCATCGCGGACCATTCGCTGCCGATCAGCGAGCCCTAGCTTGGGATTGTTGCATGCCTAATCGTTATACACATAGCTCAGAAGGGTAAAAATCTTCAGAGCCCTGTAATTTGATAGAAGTAGAAAACGTAAGCCCTTACCGATAGTACTTCAAGTTGTCGCAATGCTAATTCATGTATTGTTTGATCTTTCTCATTTTTATTTGTGTTTGAACTTTCTGATTCTTGTTTCTGTTGTTGTCGATCGTCTAATGAATCTTTTGCATCAACATTTGTTTTGAACTTTTCTCTGTTGAATGTTGAATCTGGTACATACGGTGTCTTCTTTAATTGACGCGATAGTTCTTCAAATATATGTTGAGGATCAACGGGACGATGATCAAATAAATAACGTAATAATTTTGAAATATGATCATACCTTTGATTATAAACAATTTGTATAGTTAGAAAAATCTTCTCAGCATTAGTAATCTGTGTTCATGATTGAAAATAAATATAATGTGACTGATACAACAGAAATATTTAATGAAAACGTCCAAAATCAAACAAAATTAAAATAGAAATATCTGCATTTTCTTAGAATGTAAAAGAGTATACTACCTACATGTTCATTCCACTAAATGTTTTATGATAGATTAACGCCTCTTTCTCTTTTAGTAACAACATTTTTGCCATTGAATCTTCTTTTGTTGTTTGATGAAATTGTGCTAATGATAAAGCTTGTATCGGATGAAATATTTTCTTTTGTTGTCGAATAGAATCCTTAACAATTCTTGATTCAAAACTGAGATATAATTCTGGATGCCATGTTATGCCAATTTGAAATGGTTGTTGTTTATTAACAATAGCCAAATAAACATCTTCATGTGACATACATGTGACATCTTCATTAGCAATGGTCAGTAATCGATCGCCATCTCTTATGGAATAATCATACCAAATACCTGTGGGATCAACATTTTTAAATATGTAAGCGAATGATTTAGAATCTTTTGATAGTTGGATGTTGTAGCACATTAATGTTACCTCGGGCTTTTCAAAAAGATCTAAAAGTTATCAATACATGATCCGAACTATGTTATAAAACAGATTGATGACGTTTCTTTACCTGGATTAATTAATATACTGCGATCTGTTTGTCCTGGTAGTCGACGGAGTATCCCTTTATCATTTATTCGTATCGAAACATCTATTCAACAAGAAGAAAGTGAACAGATAACAAAATTAGATAAAATGTTTTGTACGTACTAGCAAATTCCATTGAGTTTATGCACAATTATTTCCGGTATTTATTATGCAAATCTAAAATTATTCAAGCGAAAAGCAAGAGCCAACTTAATACTGTTCATTTCAAACAAGAATGCATATGGATGTTTTGTAAATATTTTGGGAACGAAAAGAGCTAGCTCTGTGGTTTTCAGCGATCGATGGACAAGATCTTGGCACGTGACTTATAGGAAAAGTATCTTTCAAAATCCTTCGCAAAGGCCGGTTTTTGATGAGATCTTTGGATAACCAGATTGATAGCTCGAAAGTTGCCGTACAAGTCTTTTCATTTTCTTGAATGGATGGACAGCCCAAAGACAGATCCTCTTCGAAATGAGAGCTAAGCAGTCTCTTAACTTTTTATGGTTTAGGCGTAGCATCGAATTTCCTGAGAGCCTCAGAATCAATATTACTTTAGGTGTGTTAATAACAGGGTGTGAAATAACCCATTTTGCGTATTTTTGAGTAAAATTAAAAAAAATTATAACTCAGTCAACGTCCATAGAAATTATATCAGAATATCCAGATATACTGTATTTTATCTGTTCAATATGATTTTTTACTTGTGTGTGTTAAGTGTTCTTTTACTTCGGAAGATTTCTACACAACCTTGTCAAGAACCAAAGTATTTTCTGTTGATTTTTAACACCTTACTTGAACTCAATGGTATAATGTGGATTAACTAGAGTACATCTGGATATTTTAACATAATTTCTGTGGATGTTGACTGAGTTATGAATTTTTTAATTTTACCCAAAAATAGGCAAAATGGGTTATGTCACCTAATATAGGCTTCTACTCGGTTTCTGGAACTTTTTCGAAAAACAAATGTTACCAGGAGATTCAGCGTGGCCTATTGCATTCTTTTCTGAAATGGACAGTGATTTTGAAGGGCGTTTGTATCTACCGTGAGATTAGTTTACTGACTAGCGTAGTAACTTCTTCCTTTTTTACCATTTTATTGCTACATGTTACAAAATTGTTCTAGACACTTAAAATGTCAAATATAGCGAACATCAGGATGTCTACTTTCTGTACGTAAATTTTGTTGAGAAATATAAACAAATTTTTTAAATTTGTTTTCTGATGTTTTCTGTATCGATTGTTCTTGTATATTCTGCGTTCTGTTTAGCGAAATATGTAACGATGATGATTTTTCCAATTTCAAACAAGGACTTGCAGACGATGGTATTTGATTGACTCTTCAATACAAAAATAAGGCAAGGGAATGAATACTGATCATGTATACACTCACATAGGCATTACTGATGTACAAAATACTCGCAACCAATTTTGTTTACAACCATAATTGAACGGATTTTGACCGTATTTTTCAAATTTTCCAGTTACCTGGTGAAGAAGAAAAGCCATCAGAGTAACATACAAAATGTCACCGAGAAGCTAACCTGTTCAGTTGTTGTTAAACCTTTTGAAATGAGAATAATGTGAAGACCCATTAATCCACCGACTGGAACAATCATCACAGCATCAAGAAACAATAAAAACATTTTAGAATTATGTTAAGAAACATAATTTAAAGACAAGAATAATATAGTATATACGACCTCATCGACAAAAAGCATGTGAACTGTCTTTGATGATCAACTGACATCTGCTCACACTTTCTGGAATAATCAAGAAAAAAAGGCTGATGGTGATCAATTTTCAATTTTCAGTTTCTAAACCGAAAGAATTTTCGTTTTATATATTTGTAATTGTTGCAAATGACAAAGTGAAAAGGATATGATATGAGCACTTTTGCTTGTAGAAATCTATCTGTTAATGATACAATTAAATATAAAGAACAAATAAATGTTATATTCATGTGAATTACTAAGAATAGTAGAAATAAGAAAAAAAAGCGATAATTCCGTTTTCCCACACAATTACATAGCCAAGGACAATGGTGATCCATGGTCTAGACAATGAGAGAAAAAAAGTCAGACAATCAGTGAAAGTATACTTCTCGCATGATGACTTACGTCAATACAATATTTACATTTACTGCAATGATGTGTTCGTGGAGATCTCGTCAACAAACATGTGTAACACCATGAAACATCAACTGAAAATGTTTTAACATTACAATGACCACCTGTCTGCTCAAAAAATTTATTTTCATCTCCATCTCTTTCTGGAGAATCTAAAATCGATCAGTAGAAACACTAATCCCATGAATAAATTTCAACTCTAATCATACATGGATGATAGATGCCCGGATCCATGATCATTGCTTGAAAAAAGTTTTGTGTAACATAAAATACAAATATACCGTGAATAATAGGTACAACTTTTGACACTTCATGAAAAAACCATGGACATCTAAAATAATACGCTTAAGAAATTTTTACAACAAATTTATCATAAATCGTCACTTACACAAATATGAAATATAAAAGTGTGACTGTAGTAAATAGAAACCATGCTGTAAGAGGATATAATATCGATTGACTTCTTTCACTGCTGCCTTTTTCTACCATCGATTCCTTTCCATCATCTATTATTGATGACAGTTGTATCTGTTGAGAAACTTGACTTTTTGAACGAGCCAGTTTGATAAAATTACCAAATTGTACTACAAGTAGAGAAATAATATTTAAACTGGCAAGCTTTATAATTTGTCATATGCATACACTCTGTGGCTGCCTACTGTGTCATATTGTTCCTGACAATAAGTCTTTTTGAAGAAATACAGAAAACTGTTATTTAGCTTATATTAGGCTGGAGTTCATAAAAATTACGGGCCACATCTTTTTTGCACTCTACAAAGTACATCTCAAACATATCAGGATACATTAGCCATAAATTTATAGTATTAACATGAATTTAAACTGATTGCGCAGTCATATGGCCGAGTTTGACGATTAATCTTCGCTGACTATAGTAAAAAATATGCCGCCCTTTCATTTAGCCTATCTGTTCGACTGTTGCTCTTGGCAACCCAGTAGTAATCTCTAATAACCCTTTAATAAACAATTAGCCTAAAACAGACTAAAACTTGAACAGCAAAGGAAATTTTCTCACGTCAAAAATTTCGGCACATTTAATGCATTATCGGTTTATTACACTACGTTTAGTTTCAGCGATGTTCGTTGTCGTAGTAACAATGAGGCAAATGGCTCCCAATAACGAGAAAAAAGTAAACGCTTGACTTTTATCAAAGCTGATTAAGATTTAATTCGAAAAGAAATATAAACGCAACAAAATCAACGATTGAACTTTTTGAACAGTTGTCTGTATAGTGCTGGATAGGCGTGTCTGTATAGGGTGGGATTGTGCGTTACAATAGGTGGAGTTAAGATTAAATCATACTGAAATATTATTGTGACGCATGTGACAAACGTATCATTCTCTTTCTTACGCATCAAAATTAATCTATCTTATAATGCTTTAAGATTTGTAGCAGATTGATATTCTGCTAGGTCTTTAGTCGACGTCTAGTATTGATGAATATTTTTGAGAAAAAGATTAGTTTTTACACCTGTAGCCAGTATACTAAGAGAATTTGAAAAATTCAGAATTCATTGCGTTCTATTTTATGTCTTAGAGCATTTTAAAAAATATGTTCATCATAGTTTTATGTTTACTCGAAGTTTTAACCTCTCGAGTTAAATCGTCAATTTTGAGATATGAGTTTTTCCTGCAGAATAAAATGAAATCTTGAAAATTAACAAATTCAGCAATATACTTACTTCAGTGTCCTTCTACGCATAGTTACAGTGGGTGGATCGGCGGGAAAAATTGCACTCTTCTAGCGAGAAAACTGCCGTAATTGTCCAATCACTTTTTCCTCGAAACATACATCGTTAAACTTTTAGAGTGGACCTCTGGAAATCTGGCCTCTGGAGACCCATCTTAAAATCTAAACACAGCATTAAAAATCGCCTTTAACCATGTATATTTCGGGGGAGAAAGCGATTGAACACCTTGGGTGGTCTACTACTACTAAAATGCACCATTAGAGAGTAGTTCGATGCTTACATATCGATCAAAAAACACATATGACATTTTTGGAGCCTCAGATAAGTGATTAGTTAGTCTTAGTCTCTCTCTCATTTTCTCTTCTCTACATTTAGAAGTTTTCGAAGTTTAAATAGTGTTGCAAGGATTTTATCATGCCATTAATTGACGATTTAATTCGACAGGTTAAATTTGAGATAAACACAAGACCATGATGATCATATATTTAAAAAATTGTGTTTTTTATGCAGTTGAGACTTTTTTCTAAATTTTTTTTACGCTAAGTATTGAGTAGACATGTGGAAGGTTTTCAATACAGTAATCCACGAATAGGTTCGATGCTTTATTCATAACAGTAAAAGAAATGTTTGATAACAGAGAAAGTACTCTGCTGTTTTGATATACTATTATGCCTGGGTTTTTCCTTAGTTTTTCAGAATATGTCAGATCGCATATCTCGTCTTAAATCCTCATCAAATGATATATCAACGAATCGTCGTCGACGTAGCCCGGAGGGAGAAACGGCAGAGAAAACAACATCTAAACTTTCATCGGTATCGTCTAACGATTCTGCATTCCCCAGTAGTATTGAAATAGACGATAACAACGATAACAATTCTCGTTCAAAAAGCAGTCATGGAAGACTAAGTGGAAATGATTCAAAATCTACTGAAATTCCGTTAGTACAAGGCCAGCATCACACATCTAGCAGTAGCGACGATCGATTTAGACATGGCATTCGGTATATTACTGATGGTCTTATTCGTAAACTGAGTAAACAAAATAATATAACTCGAATAAAAACACTCGATTTCAGTCAACTACGCGACAAAAAAATACGTTACATCGAAAATCTACAAACGCTTGTCGGTTTAGAACAATTAAATTTAAACAACAATCTTATTGAAAAGTTAGACGGTCTTAAAACATTGAAAAATCTAAAGGAATTTTATATCGGTCATAATTTTATTAAAACATTAACAAACTTAGAAGAATTATCAAAATTAGAAGTGTTAGATGTCCAACATAATCAAATCAGTGAAATACCCGCATGGTTTGCGAAAAAGTTAATATCATTGAAATCACTTAATCTCTCAAATAATCGTATTCAATCATTCGATCAGATAGTCAAGTTACGAACATTGTATGAATTGAAAGAACTGAATTTACAAGGAAATGAAATTAATCAACATGAGCATTATCGTCTACTTGTCATCTCTTATTTACCAACATTAAATGTTCTAGATCAAGTGAAAATTACTGAAGAAGAACGCGAACAAGCAAAAGAACAGTAAGTATTGCTTTCACAGGATAAACAAGCTAAATATTATTGCTAAGTACATTTGTGTGACATTGACTCTAAAGAGTATAACAAAATGATGAATATAGTACTTTTCAGAGATCTTTATAGAGGCCTAAGAAACACAGTTTTGCTGAATAAACTTCTTTTAATCATAGAGAAGCCGATGCCTTGAAAACGTGAACTACGTACACAAACCTCGTTACACATCTCCAGAATACTTAGTGATTCGATCTTCAGAGACGATCATCTCTCCCACTACTAATCGTCATTCTAACTTCTAATTCAGAGAACAGACAAAATAAAATGTATTCTCTATGAATCAGGAGAATTTACTGCGACTAACAAATTTTAATTCAAACTCGATTCTACTGAAATAAATTTGTCGCTTATTTATTTACAGAAAAGTTCAAGCCTTGAAAACTAGTCCTTAATAAGCGATTGCAAAACAAATTTATTCAGTTCAAATAAAATCGAATTTGAGATCAAAAATATATTTTTGTCTCCAGTTTGCCTAGTCGAAATTCGCATCTGATCGCAGTATTCTCATCTTAATACTGTAAAGTCTGTCAGAAGTATACAAATCTTCGTAATAATAAAAACAAAATCATTTCATACAGAAAATAAAACGGTACTTTTAACGTATCGCTATGTGTAAATAAATATCCTATCGTCGCCACGACTAAGAAACAAGTTGCATAAGATACAAATCAGCCAGTTGTAATGTTTTTTTCTCGTATTTAGATTTGTTCAACAAGAAGTTCAAAACTTATTACATTTACTTGAACGACGTGATAATGAATGTCGGCGATTAAATATGCAAACATCGAGTAGTGAACAAATGTTAGAAAAAACAAGTGATAAATTGAAACGATTAGAACATGTTAGCAGTACTCAAGTGAATGAAATTAAAGTATGTTTCTAATCATGCTGTGTATTTATTCTAACATGTTTCGTTTGTTTAGCTGTTACAAGAAAAATTGCAGGCAAGTGAAGAAGAATTACAGCGTAAAACATCATTATTATATCAAGCATGTGAGAAACAAACAGAATTAGAGCAAGAATTAGCATTTTATAAAATTGATTTGAAATTCGATATGATAGGTCAGTAGATATTACTCATATAATCGAAATAATTAATCTATGAACATATATTTATTGTTTAGATTTTTCTCAATATCTAAATGGAAATACGGTAAGACATATGAACAGAGGTTTAACGAAAGATAGTCCGTATATTGGAAAAGCAAAAGTAAAATTGAATAGTTATGCCTTGGAACAAGAAATGATTAATGATGAACAACAACAACTAGCCAGGTATACTACGAATTAAAATTTTCTCATTATGATTTTAAATATTTTTATATTCTTTTTTTAGTGTGGGTCATCTTCAAAATCAATCAATGATTCGAATACAAGCCAAAGATTTAAACAATCTAATTGGATGTCAAGAAGCGACATTGTTGAATCGTGGTAAATTTCAGTACTAGTATGTCATACTCTTGACATACTGAAGAAGTTGCATACTTTTTTGTTCAATTAGAGGTCCTACTCGCTCAATTCGATTGATTCTTGTTTTTTAGATGATAATCAAAAGTACAATGAAAAATTATTAGAATTAGCTGTGAAAGTTAGTGAATTATCATTTTTACGTGCTAAACATGAAATATTTGAAAATCGTTTGGAAATAGCTCGTCAAAGTGATAATCCTGAGTTATATGAAGACACTATTAAAGTAAGATGTCAATGGAAATTAAAATAAGTTTTATTTTCATTATGCACTTGTTTAGCAATTATCGAATGATTTAAATTTATTACAAAATGAAATGATGAATAAGATTAGTCATATTCAAGATTTGCAAATCGATTTAGGTAATATGCGTCAAGATCAGGGTAGTGGAGTTGGTAAAGACGTAGAACGTATTACAAAAGAATTAAAATTGAATGATGTTCTACAACAACATATTGATCGATTGAAAAAAGCTGATTTATACGATAGAAATTATGAGCAAATAAGTAAGAATGGTACAACATTTGAGCAAGCGTTAAATGATGCCATATCATCATCAGGTATGTTAGAAAGACGTTCTTGTGCATGTGACAAACGTGGAGCATAGTTCAAAACATTTGCAGTTAGAAATAAATTGTTCATATCCTCATAAAATGTCTTATTTAAAAAGATTTTTTTTCGTACGATAGATTATGCCTTGATAGTGTTTATCAACATTATAAAGTGAATACGGATCTTGAGAGAGATTGATGTTGACAGATTCGATCACAAAGAAAATTATTTTTTCTTTAATAAATTAACAGATAAATTCGTCTTTTATCTCATCGAGCTGATTGACCTGAAAGTTCCATACATACAAGTATGTTCTTATGTTGATATATCTGATGACAGAAGATCAAAAGTACAATAGAATTAACGGTCTTTTTGTTTCATATATAAACAGCAGTTTAGGATTTATTGTATCATCCTTGACTATTGGGTATAGACACAACGTGAAGGACTATTATATCAGTCATGGTTGAGTTGCTAATCTATTATCGTGTTATATAATTTGTCATTCAAAAATTAGCCTTCATCAATCATGCACGTATTCTTTCGTTTTTTGTCTTTTTGTAGAATTTTAATACAACTTAATATTTTCTAATCTCCTCAAGAATTATAACTCTTATTTTTTTCTCAAATATTTTAAACCGCATTTTGATTCAATATGATGATACATTCTTTTACACTGTTTTCTTTTTTAATGAATAAGTTTTGTGGTTAAATGTGTAAAACATTTGAGTTAATCCATATTTCTAGTAACAGAGGCAAGTTCACACATCAGACAGAATGGCAAAGCGTAAACAAACATACGATGAGAGTAATATTATGCGACTTCAAAACATGTTTTATTTGCCAAAGAAGAATGAAAAAAAAAATATATTAAATTCACTTTTGTGATCGTGAACAATTTTTAATGAGAAAATGAAAACATAATAAACAAAAAAAGTTTAATATTAAAAGTTGAATTAGCACAGAGGGAAAAAAATAAAGTCAACATTTTGGTAAGTGTTATAATACATATGAAGATGAAATAATTAAATTTCATCCATGAAAATAGAATTGTCAACTTCTAGTTGAAGAAACAATAGGTTTTGTACTACATAGGTATTTGTTGAGTGAAAACCAGGTAATTAGTACCTTTTTTTTCTTTTACGAAAAGTAAAAGCTCTTTTCTACAAATGTCGAGGGATATTTTAAATTATATCATGTATATGTTAGCGTTCAATCTGAAATTAGCCTAAGCCAAATTCGAATTTGAGATTGAACGCGTCCAATCTTGGATTTTGCTAGTACCACACAAAAAGCTGCAAATTTTAAGTAAGGTTTAGCAGGATTATTTCTTACCATGTGTTCTAGATGTTCTCTGGTTCGTGGTGATTTGAAAGCAGTGCTTGATGATTCACCATCACTGCTGGTTGTTGTGCTCGTCTTTCCGAACTGAGTCTGTGCACAATTTTGAACTTGCCTATACAGGAGAGCGAACATGCTGATTAGTGAGTTACCAAGCACTGCTTTCAAATCAACACAAATTTGCAACTTTCTATGTGGTACTAGAAACATCTGAGATTGGACGCGTTCAGTTTCAGATTCAGATTTGATCTAGGCCAATCCCAAAATCCGAGTTTGAACGCTAATGTATATTTTTTGTTTTAGCTTTGTGATTGATAGCTAACAGTTTGTCAATGTCCTTCAAAGTCTATTTTATAAAGTTTTTGTGCGTGTACATCCTTCTATCATTGTTATCATTGAAATAAATCTGTTTTTAGTTTAAAAAAAAGTTTCATTTCGAAAAAAAAAAAAAGAAAATTTTGTATGTATCAGATATAGTGGTACCCTTTGGCTCGAACACGTACATACTATAGACAGTTGTATCTTATCTAATCATACCGGCAATAATTTGAATTTTTATTTCACAAATTTATTTCTTTTTTTACATACATACATATAATAAAAGTTCAATTTTTTTATTTAAAAAAAAAGAATAGGAAAATGGATAAAATTTCATAGAGCCGGAAAAATGAGGATATACTGTATATGTCGCTAAAGGACAAGAATTAGAAGAAGAAAAAAAAGAGTGACTCGGTAAGAGAGATATCCAGTTTCTAGCTACGTTTTCAAACTGTATTTTCTATATGTATATATATATATATATCTTTAATTTGTTAAGAATCATGTAAGTGCTATCAAGGCTGATTTGAGCAATAAAAAATTTTCACTGAAAAGAAAGAATAATCAATGTAATATTATAGTAAAATAACATGTTATTATTATTTACTCTTATATAGTATATCACATTTCCGTTCATATTATACATCTACTCTATAACTTAAAATATAAACGAATAAACGAGAAAAATTGTTAGTCTTATTTTTTTCGTTGTTTGATTAACAGAAGTCATGTTGTTTTTCACACGTACTTGTTATCATACAGGTATACTTAAAATTAGATTTGTAAATGTATATATATATGTATGTTTCAGGTGCATCTATACATGATCATAGTCCTTCAATAACATATGATGATAGTAACGAATTATCAAATCGTTTATCTTTACTTGAATATGCTTTAGAAGCAAATATTATTGAACAAAAACAATTATTAAAATCAAAATTATTAACTGAAGAACATGCACGTTTAAAAATTCAAGAATTAGAAGATCAATTACATCGTGAACAATTATATTCACAAGAAAAATTAAATAAATTAGAACAAAAATTAAACGATACAACAACAATGGCTGAAAAAGAAAAACAACGTATACTTAAACATTTGGAAGATGAAAAACGTTTTACACGTGATATTATATCGAAATCAGAACAAATGATCAAACAATTAAAACGTGAATTATCACAAGAAAGAATAGTTAAAAGTGAACAACAAAAAACAAGTGAAGCATTAAGAGATATTTATAAAAAAATAAATCCAGAAAAATTAAAACAACAACGAATCGAAAATAGTAAGTAGATTGATTATTGAATTATTTACATTATCGATTTTCAACTTCAAGAAGTTTATTGAGCCAATATTTCATATTAAGATCTGAATTTTTTCTCTATGAGTGATCATCTTGATATTTTTAGTATAAAAGTGTAGGTATGCTAGTGTACGAGTTTTACAGATTATCGTGAAACATTTGAAATTTATGAAATCAAATATCCAACCATCCATTTTCAAAGAAGAGCGTAGACAACTCTCTTTTTTGAATAATGTCTGAAAGCAAACATGATAATTGAGCTCAACTAGAAGGTACACAACTTTGGGATTAGCGATATAAACTATTGTTAAGATTCTGAAAAGACTTCTCGGTTTTGATTAGCTGTTCCCTGAAGTTCACAATCTTTGAATATGGCGATCTATCCATTTACTTATTATAAAATCATAGCTCTGGGTAGAACTAACACAAACAATAGAACCATGCATAGCACACAGAGCACTATGCATTTGTAGAGTGATCTGTAAAAGTATCTATTTTCTTTGTCTTAAAGCTCCACCCTAGAAATTCGTAATTTTACTAAAAACTTGGAAATTTTAATGGATATGAGGCTGGATACCCTATGATGTCTAGTTTCAGAATCTAGTTCGTTTGGCAGTTTTTAAGGAAGTTTTTTGAAAGTCTCTCAGAAACTGAATTTTCCAGTTTTCGTACTTTTTCCCTTTAAAATCTTACAAAATTCATTTTAAGAAAAGCTGAGTTGTATAGAAAACATTTGATTTCAAAATGAGACGTTCACCAGCTCCGCACGATCTTTTGATCAGAAGTTCTTTCCTCTTAATGGATTTTTCTACAATAGGTGTTTACCGTTGCAAATATTTCTCGTTGTAGAAAGCAGCTAGCGAGCTCGGATTGGTTTCGCTTTATCACATTGATCAATGGGAACAACGTAACAGAGCCAGATTTTTAAGTTAGGTCTTACTGTTTTCTAAAAAACTTCTAAATGATTTTTCGGATTGTTGAAATAAAATGCGTATATCTCACTTCTGAATAAAAATCTCGAAAATCCGGTTCTGTTACGTTATTTTCCTTTATCATTCTCACAAGGTGAAACAACCCTGACCTCTCTGGTTGCTTTCTCGGCGGTGGAAGTTATATGTGATATAACTTTATGCTTTTTAGCTCACTTTGTTCGAGAGATATATGAGCTTAAGATTTATTTATATTTTCTTTTTTCTAGATCATGATCAAGACTCTCGAACGCCACTTTCATCATATCGTAGTAGTCGAAATATAAAGAATGATGATAATTCCGATGTTGATACAAGTCTTCATAAATCTCGTACTAATAACGATTCAACTTTAGATAATTCTGTAGATAAAACTGAACCTCCACCATTATTATCTTCAACACCTCGAGATATAACACATAATAATAATGAACAAAAAGTAAAAAAAGCCCCTGTTTTTCGTCATTTATCTCATTCGAATAATACCACTACTACGGCTGAATTTCAGCAAGAATTAAGTCAATTACTACAGAGAAAAAATGATTCAATTTTAAGTGGAAAATCACGAACATTATCACCGCCAACTTTGAAAATTGATAGACAAGATGATAATGAACAACGAAATGGACATTTACCACCAACACCAAAAAAATGTTTAGGTCTCAATTCGAGTATTTCATCGTTAGATAGATTAAAACATCAGCAAAAACATGATGAACAGCAAAAAACTGAAATTAATCCACCTCAATTTGACAGAGAACAGCGTATTGACGGAGGTCTGTATTAAACAGGTTTATCGATATATTTCTAATATTATAATTGTTTTAGGTATGATTAAAGAAGATGAGAATAATTTATTGTATCGTTTACATGGTTACTACAAAGCTGGTCAAGTCTATTTATCAGAAATGACTACTGATAACGACACTTTACCTAATACTGATGGGTCAAATTATTTATCACAACCGTTAAAAACAGCTAATGATTCAGGTTATTCAAGTCAACAAACAGCACGCTACGTGGATCCATTCTTATCAACTCAACCATTTTCTATTCAAAAATGTTTTAAAAATATAATGGGTAATGAAAATATGATTCAGTTCAATCATGATTACACCGTTGGAATGGTAAGAACTGGAGATTATAGTAATACTCATCATCATTATCAAAGTGCACAAAATATTGCACAACAACCGCACACGGGAAATGTAACATTATATCCGACACCTGAAGGTTACATGCTCGGACCGAACTCAGTTACACTACAGCAACAACATCATCAACGATCAGTAAATAATTCAGAATATTTTCATCGATTGACACCTCGAGAACAGCAACAACATCCACAATTTTCAACATCAGTAAATATTCCACCAGAAGCTCTATCATCAAATCGAACCCAACGATCAGATGATATAATACAATTACAAGGTAGAGTCAAACTTTTTTTATCACTTATGATAGGTTAAAATCGCTTAAAAACAGGTTCTAGAAACAGATAACTCGATCTTTTACTTTGAATTTTATAAAATGCGTATGCTATTTTTGAAGAACTTTCGAATGAAAAGAGCTAGACACCTGCTGTATTCTTCGTTCGAAAGAGGAGACTTGACTACATATTTTCCTAACTAAAAAAATTTCGAAATCTTCGTGTAAACTAGATTCTATAGGCCATCTTCGGAAAACCAGCTCACTACTCAAAAATCAGAAATAAGAATCTGCTGTTCTTTTTCATGGATAGATAGCTCATAGTCTCCTCTTGAAAACAGGAGTTAAGAGCACTTTTGATTTTTTATTGTTAAGATGTGACATTGGATTTTCTAGCAGCTCTACGACTGGTGTATGGCGACTATTAAGGGTACCCCTCTCCTCTTCTTGGGCTTTCCGTAGAAATGCTGTGAAATAAGAACTAAAAGTCACTAACGCTTCATATTTTCAGAACTGATTGAAAACTCAATGGAGCACTTTTCGTTTTTGTTTCAACTTTTAAACTATTTCCGTTTACCAGTTTTCCAGAAAACTCGTTTTTCCAGTGGACCACATTACGACCCCCCTCTAAATTTCATCCGATCGAGTTAAAAATTTTACCAAAGGTACTTTTTTGGCTCTGAAGGAAAAATTTCAAAAATGCATAACTTTTGAAGGAAGGTCGTGGAGTGCTGGGAGTGATCTCATTTTGTAGCCCACACTTTCCTCTACATTAGACCATGCTCAGCTCAAAATCCGAAATTTTTTCAAAAAAGACGGAGGGGAGTACCCTTAAGAACCTTCGAAAAGGATAGATTGTATAGAATTGGATCTTGTAATGACATTCATTTTTTCAGAAACATTTAAAAACATAATAAAAACTTAGTTCCACGAATAATAGTGCTTCGAGTGGTTTCCACCTAAAACCAAAAAATTCATAATTCATTCAGAATAGACTCAGTTGTTGTCTATACAGATGGATGAGGACAAAAAAAGGGGGTGAATGAAAAAGATAGAGTCAACAAATCTTATTCAGACACTAATTAAGATATTAGATTATGTTATGCAAATCTTAGTAGGATAATTGTAAGAAGTGCCTAAGATTTTTACTAAGATTTTGCTTTTTCAAACCAACTACTTGAAAAACTTTTCGAGTACTAAAAGAAAGCAGAAAATTTTTCGAAAGTTAAATAAAGAGTTTTGATGCACAGTAGAGACAAATTTAGAAAAATTTCGTTTCTTCTTAACGAAATGACGCGAACGGTTTTATTTTTTATAGAACAGTTCACTCCATCGTGAACCATGTTTAGCTCAAAAATACAGTGTTTTCCTAAAATGAGGAGTGGGAATTACCTTTTATAAGCCTTTAATCTTTAGACTGAGAGTCAGTATAGCATAGTTTCTGCTAGCTAACAGATTTAGTTGTCCTAGGCAAAAATCTATCATTTTCGTTCTTTATACGCTAAAAATCAGCATGATCGATTTTTTTCGAAAAATGTACAATTTAAGCTTATCAATTAGTATGAACTCGGTTGAAGCGTAGCTTAATGACTTTGAGCATTGTTTACTGATTCATCGATTTTCGTTCTTCTTCTATCCACAAATTTATCCATTTTCATGTAAAATTATCCATGATCATTAATACGTACAGTCAAAAATGTGATCTTTCAAAAGTGCACCAGATACATGAAGAAATCTTTGATTTAGTTTTTTGAAAAAGAGTCGTCACTTTTCTTTCTTTCTTTATATCACAAGGCGATACTATGTATATTCAACACATGACTATTGTCTAACACAACACACACACAAGAAGAAATCATACATTTTTCGAAATTTTTTTAATTCCTACAGAGTTCAAGTGTTCTTTTTTCATCACGATCCTTTCTATATTCATGATATCTTTTACATCATAAATCGTTGCTAACAAAATTGACTATGATAGAAATTGTAAATAAATCTTTTGAATAAACAGTCACTTTTATTATATTTTCAATTTAAAAAGCTGATCATCGTACAGAAATGCTTAAATTTTTACGATTTTCAGGTCCAGTAGTATTCCGTACCGATGTTAATAATATATCACCCATCTCTGTTAAATTACGTAGTTTAAAATATCCACAACCGGAAAAGAGTACAATGACCGATACTGATTCGATTCGTCGAGAAATTGATCGTGCCACAGATGAAATTGATTATTTACGTACTACTTTACATTTAAAAGAAGATGAATTACATAAAGATTCAAAATATTTAAAATTAGCTGATTTAGCTTTAACTAAACAAGATGATGAAATACATTTACTAAATCGTACATTAGAACAACAAAAATTGGAAATTGAACGTTTAAAAGGTGTACTACAAGATTTATTAAATAATGGATCAGAGAATGAACAAAATGTTTTATTAAATGTTAGTGAACAATTGCAACGTGTACAAAAAAATATACATGAACGATTAAGTCCAGCATTAACACGAATCGTAGATAATAGAATACCTTATGTACAACAGCAGGAAGATTCTATTGGAGTAAGTTAATAAAGTTTTATAATATGAGATAGAAAAAAAAAAGTCTAAAAGCATCATCTTTTCTGATATTTGATAGTGTAGAAAGAGTTAGATAAAAATATTTCATTTTATAGATGCAAATGAATGGAGGTCAGTTTATTCCAATTGGTAATACAGATTGGTTATGTAATATTCCAAGACATATTGAGCTAGAACAAATTATTAACGATTTACAAGTAAAATTAGATGAATATCGAGAGCAATTAAATGAAATAAAAAAAGATAATAGACATTTGGAGAAAAAAGTAGTTAGCCAAGATACAATAATAAGACGATCGAATAAAATTGAAGCATTAGATTTAGCTAATCAGCAACAACTACGTCGAGCAAAATCAGCACATACATCTGAAATAGAAACTTTACAGGTAAATGACAAAATAATAAAAGAGTACAAGGATAAAACATGGTATATTATAATACTTTCTCATCTACTTTTTCTAGATGAATGAAGTATGAATGAAGTACTAATTAGTTTTTTATCCGATTCATTCAAATATTTAGGCAGTAGAAGGACAGTCAAAATATATTTTTATACCTAAAACCATACAATTGCGGAATGAACTGGAGTTGTAGATTCGTTTATGCGATAGTCATAGAAAGTTTAGGACTTTGTTAACAGAATGTTATAATACGTCGGCCTGTCCACCAAAGTTAGCTACCGCAAGTGTGATTCTGCCACAATTTTCCACTAAATTAAAATGGTCATAACTTTTTAATGAAAAACAGTAGAGATTCGAACAACATTTCGTTGAAAAGAAAAGACGCAGTTCTTTGAAAACTGAATAAAAATTTTGGTTGAGATGAAAATCGTGTAACTCATCGTGTAACCCGCGATCGCTAAAAAGTCACTGTTATCGCGGCATGATTAAGATAACCTTTTTGGTTAAATTTTAAAATCGCGGCGCGACCGCACCTTTTTCTTGAATTCGTTTTACGATTCCCTATAAGTACGATTTTGTTATACTTCTTAAAAATCAAGAACTAAGAATCTCTCGCTGTAAACGTGTTTTTCAACCACACCCAATACTTTCTTACTTCATTCGCCGAGCGTACGCGGTTTTCCCTCCGCGATCGCGTTACATTCACTTAATTCACGTCGCGATCGCGTGTTTCTCTTACAAGCGTGACATGATACAGGGTCACAGCGCGACTTCGGTACAAATCCTATTCACCGTTTTGTTTTGCTTAGACACCTAGTATATAAGTCACACTGATTTTCAAGAAGTTTTCAAAATCTTCTCACATTTTAGCCATTACTCACCATGAGAAACGGATAAGGATGATAGTAAAAAAATACGGGATCGCGCCGTGACTAATATAAGCCTCATGTAGCCGCGTCACGATTCATCCACGTTTGCGATAAGAGTAGCGTGACGCATTTGTTGTTAGTGGACGAAAAACACGAATGAATAGCGACCGCCGTCAAAGATTGCTTTTTTTCAGTTCAGCAGTGATCTTTTTGTATCTGGTTTCAGATCTGCTTTGTTTTTTGTAATACGAGAGAGACAATGGTACATTACTTTCTGAACTCTCAACGATACACTATGCACGTGACTTTGCTCACCACACTTCCATTAGAGCCCTGTAGGTTACGACTTTTTGACAACCTATGACCTAACCTACGAAACCCGTAGCCTAAACCAGGGCCCTGAATAGGGAATGAACTTTGAAGCGATGTAAAAAATTTTGTATGACTCGCTTTTTGTGGGGGTGTAAGGAAAAAGATTTTTAGTTCCACTGGGGGAAACGAAAAGCTTTTATTTTCGCGGGAGGGGTACACCCCCAATACCCCCAAAATTCAGACCTCCGACCTAAAGCCAACCTATTCTATTAATATTTTTCGTAACCTAACCTAGGTTAACTTAATATAACCTATGCGACTTTTTCCCGAAACCTGGTTTCAGAAGCCTAAACTTCAGCTTTGTTCCAGATCGTTATTGTTTCTTATCTAAACAGCGTCTGATAGAAAAGCTTATACAAAATAAGTCACATTTTACATGAATATAGAAATGAATCGACTGAATCTTTAATGCAACATTTGGAAAATAGTTTTTTGAATATGGGGATTCTCTTAATAGTAGACGAGAATTCCACTTTAGATTCTCGACGTTGGTTCTGTTATTTTTGTGTATATGCCATCTATTTTTAGCAAACGTAAGTTTTTTCTCTGTACTTCCTTTTTATTGTGCCATTTTTCAGTTTAAACTAGAGAACCTCAGTCTGAACTTTATCGGTTGAGCGATAAAGTTCCACTTAAACGGTTTCAGAATCACATCCGTTAGACTAGCATAGGTAAATGTTGGTGCAATTAATGCCAAGAGAAGGCGTGAGAAAGTCTCAGATCATGGCAATCAAGGAATATCTAGTATTGTTCCTGGCAGTTTATTTAGGTTAAAATTAGGTTATCAATACCGTAACCTATAACCGAAACTATAAAAAATTTCATAACCTAACTCTAATCTAACCTATAAACATCGTAATCTAAACCTAACCTATAGGTTAGGTTAGGTTTAACCTGCAGAGCTCTAACTTCCATATCTCTTCTTCTACGTGCACACACACTTTTTCCACTCTCTCAGTCTTTCTTATTTGTCATGGATGCGTATATCACTCACTTGTTATTAATACTTCATTTGTTCCGTTGTTATACTTTTATCCTTGTATGAATCGTTGATCCACAACGCAATTTGGACATCGGTCTTCTAATATATTTAAAGTAAGAATAATTGTCAGTGAGGACAACGTTGATGGTATATGATAATTGTTAAACTTGGATAAAAATTGTTGAAAGACATTTGTAATGAATTGCTGTATATTTTTTAGTCCAAGATGCTTAACATATTTATTCTTTTTTAGGATGATGTATTTGTATTGGAACAACAATTAATACGAAAAAAACGTGAAGTAACAATGGCTCAACAGCAATTGAAAAATATGACGAAATTTTCTCAGACCGTGCGTGATTGTGTTGCTCTACTTATGTAATCTATGTATGATAGTTTTTCGTTTTATCTAGGTATTACACGATTTGAAAACGGCGAAAAATCGACATACAATAACAAAACGTGAAACAAAAGTATTAGAACAAAAAGCTGAATCGCTGACCAGAAAACTTGTTAAATTAACCGATGATATACGCCAGGCGGAAGAACATTATGATAAAATTAAAAATGATGTGCAAATAAGTCAACAAGAGCAAGCAACCTTAGATAAGGTAAATATTTCTATTCTTGAATAATTGTAGTCATAAATAAAGTTAATTTATCTCTTAGAATGTCGAAGAGAAGAGAGCATTATCAATTGTTCTTGACGAACAAATTCGTGATTGTTATAATTCGTTTAATTCGCTCATACGTACATCAACTCAGTGTCTGACAGATCTCTCAACGACTAATGATGATAATAACATCACCAGTTATCAGTCACAACAGTATCCGAATATATCGTTAATGTCACGTGACGATATTCAACGTTATTTAACTCATGCAGTAACTGAAAATAATAAAATAATGTTAAAACATCAAAATATGTTACAAAAACAAAAACAAAAAGCACAACAATTAAAACAAGAAATCAAAGAGAAAGAAGTTCATTTAGAACAATTGAGACAAAACTTAGGTAACTTTAAATCTAGAACCAGTGGGAAATATTAAGCAACTAGTCAAGATCGCTACATGGAATGTTGTCCTAACCTATTTCACTCTCTCTTTCTCTCTCACTATTTGCAGGTACAATGAGTTATTTTTGCTTTTCAGATTCCTCGAATGAACAATTACGAAGAAGTTCTCAAGAATTATTAGAAAACAAACAAGTTTTAGAAGAACTAGAAAAAGTAAAAGAAATAAAATTAGATAAATTAAATGAATGTGAACGTGGCTATGATCGGAAATTGACACAAGATAAACAATTACAACAACAATTTGAAATTCTCACATCGGATGTACAAAAATTAAAACGACAACAGAAAGATTCGCTAGCAGATTATGACGCTCTACGACATAATATTGACGCTGATCAAAAGATTTTAAATGAAATTAAACTTGAAGCGCAACGTTTAAAAGAACAAATAAAAGTATTCTTAGACGATAAGGAAACACTCGATGAAACATGCGATCTATTAGGTAAGCAAATCAACGAGAAAAGAATAGACTTTAATGGAATTACATTGATTTCTTATCTCTTCATATTCTCTAATATTCGTAGCTCATATGACTGGTTGTTGAGCACTTTTGCCTTTCTCCATTCTTCTCTGCACAATACTTATCATCCATCTAGCCAAACACTTCTTACACGATTAAAAATTCATCTGAACGAGAGTTTTTGCATAGAAGATACAGTACCATATCTAATTGGTGGTGTTA